>RWGZ01000643.1:420960-499423 GCA_009725065.1 Utricularia reniformis
GTGCCCGCGCTGGTTGTTTGGATCGGGGGGTTCCCTGACCCCGAAGGGACCACCGTGCCCCCCGTTGCCGATTCACTTGCTTCGGCGCTGCCCGATGCTTCCCTTTGTCCCTCAGAAGGATGGACCGAAGTAGCTGCCATACGATTAAAACGGGCGCTCGGCATCGTCTCAGTTGAATCTGCAAAACGAATACATAAGGATCAGGAAAGATTAAATCACAAGCACTATTTCATACCCGATCCTTCTGACGGATCTGAATCTGAACTAGAAGATAAAACCCCCTTCGGGGCTGGGTATCCGGTCCTACTCGCAACACCCATCTCTATTAATCTTCTCTCCCGAAGCAGATCTATTCGCTTAAGGCGTGCTTCGGGAGGGGGGAACAACGCAAGAGTGTTTGCGGTGTCCGTGCGGGGGGGTTGAACCTGCTTCGGTCCAATTTCCCTATGCGTGGGTGTGTTATGCGTGGCCATACTTTCAACAGATCCTCTTGCGGAACTGTCATCCACACATAACAAGCCTCCCACGCATGAAGAGACTCCTCTTTATCTACAATTGCGCATTCTTTGGTGCGCACCGCTATGTAGTACAACTTACGACACCCCAACAGACCTTTTCCCTTTCGGGACCCAACCAAGAACAGGTTAAAGAAGTGTTCTAAGGTTGGGGCCTGATTCTGTTGGTGACAATAAAAAATGAACGCTATAATATATACGTAACTGCCCGGGAATAACGCAAAAGTGGGGCAGTTTATTTCTTTAAGCACGGCCGCTACAAAAGGATGTAGCGGAAAACGAAGCCCGTACTTTAAAGAGGCGTAGCTAACCGGAATAGCAGATGCCGGCACATTCATCTCCGCCGAAAGGAAACAGGGAATGTCTTCCCGTCCCTTCCAGATGGAGTAATGTGCCGGGATTGAAAACTTAGACCTAAATTCTTCAATGTCTAACTCATACATAGAAGGATAACGCTTTTTATGGGGAGCCATGAAAGTATACCTTAACAAAAACGAGTTGGAGGAAGGGTTGAACGAGAGATCGATTTTTGGCACAAGAACTTGCTGCGATTTTCTCTTCGCGAAAATGACAATGAGGAGAAACAGTGCCCTAAATCCCGATTTAAATATTAATCTCCCAGCCAATGACTTGTACGGAGCGCACTCATCACGCCTCAGACTGTGACGGCGTGATGAGTGCTTAAAGAAAACGTATGCCGCCACGTAATACCGCTCCGTAACGCAAACGTATGCCGCCACGTAATACTGCCTCAGACTGTGACGGTACGGAGCGCACTCATCACGCCTCTTGAACTACCGAAGGTGAAGAGGCNGGGATTATCTAGTGATATGTTTGATAAACCTAGAGATAATGAAAAAATAAAAGCTCTTGAATTAAATGCTAAATGTTCAAATATCTTGCATGTTGCACTTTTACTTGCTGAATTTAATAAAATTGTTGGATGTTGTACTGCTAATGAAATCTGGAAAAAATTAGAGTTAATATATGAGGGAAATAAAAATGTTAAAAAATCTAAACTTAATCTTCTTTTACGTGAGTTTGAACTTTTTACTATGTTACCTGGAGATAATAATTCTGAATTACAACAAAGATTTAATTTGCTTGTGAATAGGATAGAACTTTTAGGAAATAAATTAAGTGTTGTTGATAAAAATTTAAAAGTTTTTCAATCTTTAAGTCTAGTTTGACAACTTATCATGACTACATGAGAAGAAACTAGGGATTTAGAGACTCCATGTGTAGATGAACTTTTTGGTGTGTTAATCTCTAAGGAAATGAGTATGGGTTCATCGAAACCCGAAGTAAAAAATCCTAAGTGTGTATCCTTGAATATTGAAAATTCAGAAAACAAATATAAAGTTAATAGCAAACAAAGTAAATCATTGCTTCCTATGTGTGAGACATGAAACGAGTGAAAGTAAAGATGAAGAAATAGAATTTTTAACAAAGAAATTTAGAAAGTTCTTAAAATTAGAGAGAAATAAAAATAAATATGAATAATCTAAATTAAAAAAAAATTGAGGGTGAAAACAAAAAATGGTATAAGGAGGTCACTTGTTACTATTGCAAAAAAATTGGTCATATAAAATCACATTGTCCTAAAATGCATGTTTCTGAAATTTTTAAAGAAAAGAAAACCATCATGGAGGCTTTATTGGATGACGACTCATCCGAGGAAGAGAGTGCAACATGTAGCTTTTCATATGCAAATAATACAAATGTTGCTCTCATGAGAATTGATCAAGAAGATAGCAGTTCCAGCTGTGAGGTAAGCCCTCTATCTTCATATTCTAGTGATAGTTCTTCTAGTTTTGATATTATCGGGTCTTTCAATATTGAGTTCTAAATATAAAACCTTAGAATTAAAATATAATAAATTGCTAAATATATATGAATCTGGTTTGAAAATAATGTCTGAAAAAATTGTGTCTCCCTTAAATGTTCAACATGAATCTGTAGTGTGTGAAAGTACAGAAAAATTAAATAACATACTTAGATGTCAAAAACTCATAGATGATAAAATCGGACTTGGGTTTGTTGAAACTGAAAAATGTCAGAATCAAAGACCATTTATAAAATTTGTTAAGAGTTCTGGAAATGATTCGTACGTATCGGAAATTAATTCCAAGAGTCATTTTGAAATTAAAATGAATAAGAATTCTGAAATTGACAATCATAATAAATGTGGTAATGAAATCTTCTCAACAAATCAATTTCCCAAGAAAGAAAACAAACAGATAAATGAAAATCGTGTTTTTCAAAAGTCCCAGAGATTTGGTATTGGACATAGGAATAGTGAAAACATTAAAACAAGTAACTTAAAGAACAAGGTTAAAAAATCTTGAGTTATTAATTGCAAGTATACAATTGTTTTAAACTCGAATTTCTTTTTTGATAGAAATGTTATTTCTGAAATACATTACAAAGATATTTTTATAGCCAATCAAATGAAAACTTTACAATTAGGAAAATAACAAAAAAATGGATTCCTAAAACTAATTGATTGGTCAACAAAATTAGAGAATATTTTAATTTAAGTTTATTTATCCATGCATTTATTTTTCTTAATTTGTGTATTTTGAGACTCTGTCATTTATATGAATATATGATTTGCATGAAATATTGATAATAATGTTTATGACTTGGCTACTTTCACTTACGATATATATTATTTATAGACTAATACACAAGGACCCAGGTGGGAACCTTTGCAAATTAGAATTTGTTTTGCATGTTTGTTATTTAGATATTGGATACTCAAAACACATGATAACGTATCATTATTATCAAATATCATATCATGTCATAAAGATTTATTTATCATCGGTCTAATGTTTGCTCTTAAGATTGTGTGTGCTTATTTTTTGCTACTTTATATAGGTAAAGTTAGGTATATCTCTTAATTTGTTTGATATTTGTAAAATATTAAGTATATTTTTTTATGAATTATATTTGTTTGCTACTTCATGTTAAGTGTATTTGTTCTATCTTAATCTTGCATATTTGACTCGGATTCAGAGGGAGATTGTTTAGATAATATACATGTTTTAGATTTAGGGGAGATTGTTGAGTTTGTACATTTAGATTTAGGGGAGATTGTTGAATAAAATTTTAATCTATATGTTTTATACTCATATGAAGATTATTTTATATATATGCTTAAGATTTAGGGGGAGATTGTTGAATGAAATCTTAATCTCTATGTTTTATATTCATATGAAGATTATTTGGTATATATGCTTAAGATTCAGGGGAGATTGTTGAATATAATCTTAATATATATACATTGATATTATGTGGGTTGTTATGCTTGAAGTAATGGGCCGATGTATTGGGTCATTGAAATATATGGTTGATTAGGGTTTGTCAACAATAAGATGAGAGATTTGCCCTGTAGGGAAAAACGATTTCCTAGACTTTAAGTGACGTCTATTGCTAGAATTGAGAAGGAACGAGTGTTACAAATTCAAGACTGTCAAAGTCGTCGATTCAAGATATCCTTTTGGTTTGGTTTGGTTTGATTTATTATTGTAATATTGACTATGTTTGATTTTGTTTTCCTGGCGTTTCCTAGATTGGGGCCCCCGGTTTTCAGCTTTCCGGGTGAACAAATCTTGTGTTATTTACTTTGCATGCTTTAAAATCTAGATAGTAAAATCATAAAATCAAGATAAAATTCAGCATTCAATAACAAAATCTTTAGTTATAAAATTATTTATACATTAATTTCAACAATAGCTTGGTAGTTGAGTTGTTAAGCTTATATATTGAATATGATACATTGAATTTATATCAAGCTCATTATCTTTCTTGTTCAATACAATACATTTCAATTCATAAAAGAAACTATCACAATTCCTTTGTTGATAGGATAAAAAATATTGCTTATATTTTCTTCTTTCACCATAAAATCCAACAAAGTGGTATGAGAGCCAACCAGGTTGAAATGAAGAAGAAAAATAATTGAGTGATAATTATTTCATTGCATAAACTTTGCAAATGGATGCTACTGAAACATGTGCAGTGTGGAAGTTCAATGGTGAGGATTATCCAGTATGAGCACATCAGATACAAGCTTTTTTAGAATCTATAAAACTGTGGGAATCAGTGTTGGACGACACACTAATTCCTTAGCCAGCTTCAGCCTCCTCAACAGCTATCAACATATATGAGGATATGGTTGCTCGAAGTGCACAGGCGAAAGTTGTTATAACATCTGGCCTAGATCGATGCACCAAAGTTGCAGCATAACAAATCTGGTCGAAACTCAAACAAGAGACTAGAGAATTAAAAATCTCTAGTCTCTGGCATGATTTGATAGATTGCAAATGAACTCCATAGAAACCGTAAAACAACTCGAATGACACAATCACCAGATTTGACAAAAACACAAATCTCGACTTGGAGCAAAATTCCAGGGGAATTAGTCTTATTGGAAAATCCACATGAGTTGATACTCATCCATGGGAAATAAGGTACAAAACTTTGCAAAAACAATGGAATACCCACTCCCAAATGACAAGTCCACACGAAACATAGGACAAAACAACGTGAGTAAGGAAAAAAAGCAAATCCATGCGGATCAAAGTGTTGAAATTAATGTATAAATGATTTTTATACCTAAAGATCTTGTTATTGAATGTTGAATTTTATCTTGATTTTATAATTTTACTACCTAGATTCTAAAGCATGCAAAGCAAAGAACACAAGATTTGTTCACCCGGAAAGCGAGAAAACCGGGGGCCCCAAGCCAGGAAACGCTAGGAAAACAAAATCAATCGTAGCGAATATTACACAATTAATTCAAATCAAACAAAACCAAAGAGGATATCTCGAATCGATAACTTTGATAGCCTTGAACTTGTAATACCAATACTTCTGAATTCTTGCAATAGCCGTCACTTAAAGTCAATGATGTGTTTTTTTCCTCTAGGACAAATCTCTCCTTATATTGTTGACAAATCCTAATCAACCACATATCTCAAAGGCCCAATACATCGGCCCATTAGTTCAAGTATAACAACTCACATAATATCAAGGTATATATATTAACATTATATTGAACAATCTCGCCTTTAATCTTAAGCATATATACCAAATAATCTTCACATGAACATAAAATATATAGATTAAGATTGATTCAACAATCCCCCATTAATCTTAATCTAATATACTAAATAATTTTCACATGAGTATAAAACAAATAGATTAAGATTTCATTCAATAATCTCCCCCTAAATCTAAATCCATGTACAAACTCAACAATCCCCACTGAACCTAAAACATATATATTATATAAATAATCTCCTCCTGGATCCAAGTCAAATACACAAGATTAAATAGAACATGATATTGTCCGAGGTTATTTATGTAATTATGATAACCCCGGGGCTCGTCTGACGTGGCTAAAGGGTATTTTTGAATTTCCATTGTATTTATTGAGTGATTTGATTTCGAAGATATTCTCGTAATTTGGCCATGATGGGCCCCCGTATGAGGATTCTGATGGTGTTTTGAGCGGTTTTGGATGATTTCGGTCGGAAGTGATGTCAGGGGTATTTTTGTAATTTGGCACTCGGAGAGCTCGTTGGCGACCTAAGATGATATTTTTGGCTATCTCCTAAGTATTTGGAGACAATGAACTGGTAATGAATATTTCCGGGTATTTTCTCGACATTACGTGTTATTCATGTTCGATCGGGGTGCATTTTTTAAGTTCCGGACGCTATGAAACTTATTCCGGTTCCATTGTGTATTTTCTAAGTGAGTTGGACTAATTTAATTAGGACTGGGCTTTTGGACCCTAAGTTGACTTATTGGGCCGAGTTTTTCTATAAATACAAGATCATAGGCCCTAGAAAAGGGTTCAGACTCTTGGCACACTTCCCAAAGTTCCCGTTTTTGTGAGTTTATGACCAAGGTTCCCAAAGGGCTTGAGAACCTTACTCAAGCCCCTGACTCGCGACTTCTCGCTCAAAAAGTCGCGAGAGCATGCATGCATGGCTGTAGTCGCGAGTTTTCGTCGACTTGCCCCTCACTCGCGACATTTTGTTCCATCCGTGAGATTTTTCATGCAGGAGTCGCGAGTTTTCGTCCATGTAGTCGCGACATAATGTCGAAATGTCGCGACCAGCACCCATTCGCGAGATTTCGTGCAAAAAGTCGGGCCTCCCCCATCTCGGGTGCAACGGAGTGGATTCGATCATTTTTCGTACCGTTTTCATTTGGATTATCATTATCCTTTAATTGTATTTGTATCTTTTCATTATCATAGTGAAAACCAAGGTAGAGCTTCGCTCTCCCGAGGACGTAAGCTCACACATTGTGGGTCCAATCTCGTATATCGCCCGTGTCCCCACAACAATTAAATTCTGAATAATTAAAAAATTGACTGATCTTTGAATAAACGCTCTAAAATATTTTTAGACGAGATCAGAACAGATGCATTACATGAAATATTAAACAAATATAACTCATAAAAAAATACACTTAATATTTTCAAATATTAAACAAATTGAGAGACATACCTAACTTTACCTATATAAAGTAGCGAAAAATAAGCACACACACTTAAGAGCAAGACATTAAACCGATGATAAAACAATCTTTATGACATAATATGATATTCAATAATAATGATACATTTTCTATAATATGTTCTGATTATCCAATATCCACATAACAACCATGCAAAACAAATTCTAATTTGCAAAGATTCTCACCTGGGTCCTTGTGTATTAGTCTATAAATAATATACATCGTAAGTGAGAGAAGCCAAGTCATAATCATTATTCTCAATATTTCATGCAAATCATATATTCATATCAATAAAATAGTCTCAAAATACACAATTTAAGAAAAATAAATGCATAGAAAAATAAACTTAAATTAATGTATTATTCTTATTTTGTTGACCAATCAATTAGTTTTAGGAATTCATTTTTTTGTTATTTTCCTAATTGTAAAATTTTCATTTGATCGGTTATAAAAGTATATATATAATGAATTTCCAGAAATAACATTTCTATTAGAAAGGAAACTTTGGTTTAAAATAATTGTATATTTTCAATTAATAGCTGAAGATTTTTTAACCATGTTCTTTAAATTACATGTTTTAATATTTTCACCACTCCTATAGCCAATACCAAATTTATGAGATTTTTTAAAAACATGATTTTCATTTATCTGTTTTGTTTTCTTTCTTGATAAATTGATTTGTTGAGAAGATTTCATTACCACATTTCTGATTATTGTCAATTTCACCGTTTTTATTCATTTTAATTTCAGAATGACTCTTAGAATTAATTTCAGATACATACAAATCATTTCCAGAACTCTTATCAAATTTTATAAATGATCTTTGATTCTGACATTTTTCAATTTCAACAAACCAAAGTCCAGTTTTATCATCTATAGGTTTCTTTACATACAAGTATGTTATTTAATTTCTCTGTACTTTCACACATAACATATTCATGTTCAACATTTAAGGGAGACATAATTTTTTCAGGCATCATTTTCAAACCAAATTCATGCATATTTAGCAATTTATTATATTTTATCTCTAAGGTTTTATACTTATAACTCAATATTTGAAAGACATTGACAATATCAAGTTCACAAATTACTTCGTAAAACATTCCCAAAAACGATGTTTATTTATTCTCTGAGAATCAAGTTGGTCAATATTAGGTTGGAATTTTCTACGAATATAGTTCACCGACCACCGTTCATTTCAAAATTATGCTAATTATGGAACATCCTATTGACCGTAAAACTGGAGTATGGCCATTGTTACTTTACCCTATCGTCAAATGTCCTTCTTCACTCTGTCCATCGTCACTCACTCATCCATCATCAAATAATGCTGACAGCTATGACTTTGTCGATCGGTAATGTTCTTCATGGGGTACCTGACCCGCTGATGTCGACCGTCCAACCCTATTGTCAATTCATTCATTAATAGTTTTGAATTTCTCTCCAATCCAAATCTAAGTATTGCACTTCAAATTTGATTCAGATGAATGTGTTTGATTTGAGTATTTGAGAATAAATTTTATAAATACAAGTTTCATTGTCCATAAATATGAAATAATAAGTATTAATATATAATTTTATGGATCACATAATTATATATGCCTAATATCTTTATCCCAGCCTATTTTGAAATTGTATAGCAATATCACATTTTTTGAGAATTATGTACACTATCCGCTAGGGGTGTGCATGGATCGGGTAACAGATCCGGTCATCATTTTTTTTATCCGATACGATGGATACGGATCAGAAAAATCATTATCCGAAATCGATCCGCAATAGTGGATCGGATTGTGGATCGGTTTACGGATCGATTTGCGGATATCCTAATATTTATTTTTAAATTATATTTGATTATAAGAAATTATCACTAATCACCCAAAAATGTTATTTATTTGATAAATATACAATTATAAAACAACTAAAAAAACGTATATTAGAATTTTCAAACATCCATAAAGCAAAACTTGAATTCAATACAATAATTGAATTAAAACAAATGTACATAAGCAATGAATTATATTTTTATTCTAAGTACATGAATCTGCAAAAAATAAATATAATTCATTTAGATATTCGTAATCATAGCCTATAAAAATAAAATCAAATTTAAATTAAGTATATTTTAAATGATAATATAAAATATCCGAAGAATTATCTAACTTACTAAAAACATGAATTTCAAAAATCAATCTCCAATATTGATTACTTGATATTCTTCCATATCGGTTATTTTTGAAAAATAAGAACAAAATATATACAAATTTATATTAATAGAAAAAATAAATATTTATAATAAGGAAAAAATATATTACCATATATAACGTTTTAACTTTACAAAATTTTAAAAATATATATAATATAATATAATAAAAATATCGGACCGGATCGGATATGAATTTTGAAAAACCGTATCCGATCCAAATCACATCCGATCCGATTAAGTATTTGCGGTCCGAATAACAATCGATTCGATTACGATTCGGTTACCTCGGTTTATCCGATCTACGGATTTTCATGCACACCCCTATTAGTATCGGCATATCTGAATTTGTTAAATTTGGTATATTGGGCCTTGAATCTTTAATTATGATGGTGTTGTAATCGGGCCTATAATCTTTAAATGGTAATGGGCTTGTAATCGAGAAAAGCAGAGAAGTGCTGTGAATGGACTTTCTGTTTGTGCCTAATCCTTCTGAAAGAGAGCGAAGCGGGTGGATTTTCTTCATCAGAAGTCCCGAGGGTCTTTATTCTAGCTTTTGTTTTGTCTAAGTTCTTTCTAGCGGCTTGTTGAGTGATTGATCTTCGGTCTAATTCGGCGAAGAATGTAACGATAATGGGAGTTTTTGAAAAATGCGAAAGTGTAGCATGCCTGAATCTAACTGGGGTTCGCGGGGAGCTTTGTCTCAGGGGGGTTCTAGGTGGTCTGTATCATATATACTGAATGAGTTTGAATGACTCGCTGTCTGCCGTTGAGTTCTGCTTTCGTGACATCTCAATTGATTGGGAAATGTGCAGCCGTAACCTCCCTGTGGGAAGCCCGTCTGATACATGCCTGCATTATCACGTCTAAAATCGCTGCGGTCGAAAAATGTTCCGTATTTATATGCAACATCATCATATCCATGTACGCCCGCTGTGGTTCTATGGTGGACTCCCAATATGTGTTCGACAAAATGCCCCAAAGAAATATTGTGTCATATACTTCCTTAATGTCTGCGTATTGTCGCATTCCTCGTCAAGCCTCTCGGGTATTCCGTTTGCTTCATCAGCTAGAGAATAATAGCCTTTCACTAACTGGGTTCACTTTGACTAGTCTTCTACAGGCTTCGGCTAGTATTGGAGATGTCGTCGTCGGTTCTTGTATTCATGGAAAGTGTGTAAGAACTGGGTACTTGCATAACATAAGGGTGCAAACTTCGTTGATTGGCATGTACTCCAACTGTTGGAATTCCAATCTGGCCATGAAAGTTTTTTACGAGATGACTAACCCAGATGATTTAGCATGGAATTCAATGATTTCTGGGCAAGTGAAGAATGAGAACTTTTTAGAATGTCTTCTACTCATACAGAAGATGGTGAGGGATGGGGTTTATCCTACTGAATTTACTTACTCTTTAGTATTGAATGCATGTGCTAAATTAGAAGACCTTGAAATTGGGAAAGCAGTACACGCCCAATTGCTAGTTTCTGGGACATGTGTAGACTTGCCTCTGCAAAATTCTCTGCTTGATATGTACTGCAGCTGTAGAGATCTCAACACATCACTCAATGTCTTCCTGAGAATTAAGAATCCTGATTTGATCTCTTGGAACTCAATCATATGTGGTTTCTCAGAGAATGGTGATGGGAAAAAGGTAATGAATTTGTTTGTGCATCTAGCGAGGCAGTCGTTTCTAAAGGTAGATGAATATACATTAGCGGCTGTTATCAATGGCACTAGTGAATTCCCAGCTTCTCGGTATGGACAGCCTTTACATGCTAATTCAATAAAAGTTGGATTAGCATGCAGCTTGTATGTAGCCACCATGCTAATCTCTATGTACTTCAGTAACAATGATTCACAATCTTCTCAGAAAATATTCATATGTTTGGTGAATAAAGATTCTATTCTTTGGACGGATATGATTGCGTGGCATGTAAGAATAGGTGAAAGTGAAGAAGCCCTTAAGTTCTTCTATAAAATGATCAAGGAAGATTTTACCATAGATACCTTCACGTTAACCAGTGCTTTGGGCGCATGTGCTGATCTAGCAGCATTGCGACTAGGTGAAATGATCCATTGTTTAGCTTTGAAGGCTGGAAATGAAAATGAAGTTTTCATTAGAAGCAGTGTGATTGATATGTATGCGAAATCTGGAGAAATCAAAGCAGCTGCATATGTATTTTCCTACTGCATCAAGTGTGACATACTGTGTTGGAACTCAATGATAACAGGATATAGTAATCATGGTAAGGCCAAGGAAGCATTTCAAATTTATTACCATATGCTAAAGAATGGGCTAAAGCCGGATCACATCACATTTCTCTCGCTTCTAGCAGCATGTAACCATTGTGGTTTGCTGGAGGAATCTCGTTTTTTATGGAAATGCATGAAGCAGAATGGT
Source organism: Utricularia reniformis (assembly GCA_009725065.1). NCBI lineage: Eukaryota > Viridiplantae > Streptophyta > Magnoliopsida > Lamiales > Lentibulariaceae > Utricularia > Utricularia reniformis. Next base: position 432,623 of record RWGZ01000643.1, read on the forward strand.
TTGGAACCAGGGCCAAACCACTATTCTTGCATCATAAGCTGTTTGAGTAGAGCAGGACAACTGGAGGAAGCTGAGGAAATGATTCTTAATTCACCTTTTGTAGATGATTACATGGAATCATGGAGAACAATGCTATACTCCTGCATCACAGATGCTAATTTAAGAGTTGGAAACCATGTAGCTCAACACATTTTAAATACTAACAAGGAAGACAGTGCAACTACATTACTAGTTACAAAACTATATGCCACTGTAGGGCGGTGGGATGATGTTTCTGAAATGAGAAAAAGGAGAAACATCATGTCTCAAAAAGTTGATGGTTTAAGCAGATTGCTTGTGACTGACTAGTAAAACGCTAGATCATGCAATTAGTGGACATTTGGTTTATAGGGGAAGGGGACGAGAAACCACCTTATATTATTTGTTATTTAAACTATGTACGCTGCAATTTTTGGGTTCCATAATATATAGAAATATGTACAAAATAAAACATGATTATTTATGTATATTCGCTTTTACGGATTTAAATAAGAAAATTGACAAAAATTTCTATACTTCAACTTGAAGTTTACAAGGAGTCGAAAATGTGATGCCCCAAACCCACAAACCACGGTTTGAGCAACACTTAGGAAAAATTCATGCTCCCCTGGTGGTCGAGGATGTGATCGACACTCCTCTAGCCCAGAATCGACTGGTGGTGAAGTGTTGACTGCCAATGTTGGTGTTGGTACCTCAATTCATGCATATCGACTCCTCAGTTTTTCCGACGAGCACTAAACATTCTTAAAAAAAATCATTGTGTGTGGTGTTACCTCAAATAGAAAATATGTTTGTTTGAAGTTTGGGATTTTTGCTTGATTTGACAATCTACGCCATTATTCATATTTTAGAGTTTGGACATCTTGTTGTTTGTTAGCCAATTGCTATGAATCTCTTTTAGTAATTTTTATTGCTCAATTTTGTCTCTTGCCGGACCTTCAAAGTAATGGAGTTTCTGAATTGCACTCATGATGATGTTCGGACAAATGTGGATGCCCAAGTAAATTTTGATACATATAAGAAATGAGCAAGAACAACTTACAACATGAATTTATGTGGATTTGGTAATGAGTTGTAAGTTGGTGGAATTAAGTAAGTTTTGATTTGAATGTATTGAGATATAATACTCATTTTGAGACTTAAATTAGCAAAGTATTATAATTTTAGAGACATGGAAGTGGAAGAAAGAATGAGTTATAATTCATAGTCTAAGTTCAACCTGAGACAAGTGATTTGAGGTGTTTTATTGCTATTGGTGCTCTATTTTAAGACCTTCACATTGCCTATATCCTACAAATAGATAAAATTATGTTAGAAACAGCAAAGATCGAAATTTTCAAGCTCCAAACGTGAGGAAAGAACAACAACAATACAACAAAAATATTAAGGAACAAAGTAAGTACATGGAGAGTAGTTGCTGTTTTTTTATGTTTATGGTTAGGAAATACTTTAAAAGTGTTGGTTTTCAACAGAAATGCATACTTAAGAGATATATGAACATTTTGGGCATGGAAATTGAGGGTTAAACACAGAGGTAAGTGACATGATTGAGTTTGTGCAAGTAGAAAACAGATTTAGCATTTTATGTGGTTAAGTGCTCTTATGTGTTTAACATGAATTTTATGTGGATGTTTGGATATGATTTTGGGGTGAATCTTTATATGGTTTTTCTCCATTTTTTGTCTACTTTTCACTAAAAATATTCTTGAGTATTATAAGTGTTCAGAAGAGTTCGATATGTAGTTGTTTTCCGCAACCTGTCAAAACTGTTTCTGCACTCGGGGTAGTGCAAAATTTTTGTGTTCCAGGAATAAACTGGAGCGTTTGGGTGGTCCAAATGAAATGATTATTTTTGTACGTTGTAGCCATATGTGTTAGCTTTCGAATGAGTGTTGTTTCATGAATTTTGAAGATCATTTGGCCTTTCAAAAGAGATCTGGTGTAAGTGACTGTCGAACTGCACAGAAAAATCAGAAACTGTTTTTCGTGAATTCATGTGAGTAAAGTGTATTGTGTATCTGAAAATTCGAGGAGGGTGGACGCGAACTCCTGGCAACATGGTTCTACCATGGAATTAGCCACAAAACAAGTTAGCTTGCGGCACCATGAATATGGATATAGCCAAAGATAGAAGAGTGAGATCTCGATTAGATATGATGACTTCTTTTGGTTTTGTGACGAAGGGTGGCACCTTCATATCAGAATTGAGAGTTTGCCATTTCAGATTAAGAGTCACCAGTCTCGAAATGACGGCAACAATATAAATAAGAGTGCAGTTCCTATGTATTTATTTATATTCCATTCTTGATATATTGTATGCATTTGATTGTTTCATTGCATATTTTTAAGTTTGTTCAAACTCATGACCACTAAAAATTTATACAGGACACGGACAGAACGAGTGAAGTCTAGATTGATCAGCTGTCACGAAGGAAGTAGGTCCGGTCTTGTTTTACGTATGTCCGTCTTTTGTTACATTTGTAAATAGGTAGTGTGTTATAATCTAGTAAAATAGTACATATTATGTATATGTTTGTTTTTGATATATGTAAGAGATGATTAGTTAGACTTTTAAGCTACTCCAATTAGATAAAATAAATCAACTTAAAACACCAAGTTTAAAGTAAGTTATTTTTATTTTTAAGAATGATGCAATAGATCTTATGCTAGTTTAGGTATGTCATGTCATACTAGTTTAGGGGGTATGACACAAATGATATGGATGGTTGCAGCATTACGATTGTGGCATCCCTCAAAGTTAGTAGTATCACATCTCCCACGACATTTGTCTTTTTCATCAAATCATAATTGCACTGCATGTTTCAAAGTATAACAAGCCATAGATAGCTTTCCTTTCGCTTCTAGTTTGAGTGTTGCTACCTCATGTTTTGATTTGATACATTGGCATCTTTTAGGACCCTAGCGAACATCATCCACTTGTGGTGGATCTTTTTTTACATTTGTTGATAATTGTTCGAGAAAAGTCTGAATTTATTTATTGTGTAAAAAAACTCAAGTTACTTACATTGTTATAAATTTCTTTACTTTGATTCAAACCCAACTTAATCGTAGAATTAAGTGCTTTCACACTTATAATGGAACTGGATTTTTGTAGCTTAAATAATTCTTTTCCTCTAAGGGTGTCTTTCACCAATAAAGCATAAATCACACCCCAACAAAATGGTCGAGTAGGGTGGAAGTATCAACATTTCTTGACGTTTTTCGTGCTCTCCACTTTCATGTCTCATGCCTAAACAATTTTGGGGCAAGTGTTCAAACTAATGTGTATCTTATCAATCGAGTCTCTTCACTAGTCCTCGAAAATCGCGTCCCTTATGAAATTCTTCATGATCGACCTTCCCCATTGTCACAGGGGTTTAGCTTTTGTCGATCGGCTACCTAAATCGACAAATAATTTGCATCCACAAGCCAACCATACGTCTTTATGAGTTATCCTACAAATAAAAAAAATGGTATTTGTATGATCTAAAATCTCACAAATTCTTTGTAACCCAATATGTGACCTTTTGTGAGATTGTTTTCCATTTGAAGGATCTCCTCTGTCTGGTGGTTGTCGCACTGACTCTTCCCTTCCCACATCAGTGTGGATCGAACCTATGTCTATCGATCTTGTGTCGATCGGTCAATCTACTTCGTTGTCGAGCGAGCAGTCATGTCCATTGTCAACCAGACAATCCTTTCCGTTGTAAACCAAACCCTCGTTAATTTATGTACCTCGTTCGTTAACAACAGTTGCATCAAATGAGTCGTGGGATGCCAACCCATTGCCATAGACAACACTGCTTCGTTGTCAACAAAATTAGCATTAAAATGTATAATTTAGTAATATAGATAGGTACATTTTTATAACACATGTATTAAGATTATATAACGCGAATATGTAATAAAATAATAATATAATTTATGCGATAAAAAAACATTATATATCAAAAATTTAAAAATAACATAACTAAAAAAGAGATGAAGAGGAATGTATTGGTGGTGGAGTGAATAAAAATATGATAGGGGTGTGTATTTATAGATGCCGAGGAAGGGACGGTCACGTTTGGCAAACTCGAGCACCATTCACAGTTACCAAACACGAGAGTTACAATAGTCACATTTGCAAATCGCAGTCTATTGATTATTTGAAAATAATATGCTCGCGTTCAACAAACGTAGTCAAAGGATTCAACGCTCTCATTTGTCAAATTTGAACAACTATAAAAACCATAATAGGTTCCAAACCCATCTTATTTAACGCAATATCCCCTTAAAAAAATTTGTTGGAATTTTTGTGATGAACTCTATTTTTCTCATATGATCCCTTGGATTAATGAAATTTGAACACAACAGGAATCCTTACACATGAAAACTATTATTTGATATGATAATATCATGTTTGTCAACATATTATACTGCACCAAAATTTCTCGTATCATATATTCATATATTTTGCTTATTTTGTGGATCTTATTTCGACTTATGGATGACCATGTAACTATAAAAAATCTTTATTGATTCAACAAAATCATCAATTTTTCTCTACATTGCTTCTCTTGTTACATCATGTTCATGTTTATTGTTGAATTATTTCGATTGATTCATATGAATCTATGGGGACAATACAATAACTCAACAATAAACATGCATATGATGTAACAAGAGAAGCAATGGAGAGACATATTGATGATTTTATTGAATCACTAGAGTTTTTCATAGCTACATGGTCATCCATAAATCGAAATAGAATCCAAAAAATAAGCAGAATATATAGATCTATCGAGACCAATAATACACCCACCTTTTCCGATACGCATTTCTTCCTTACAATTTTAGATAATCATTCTAGAGCGACTTGGATTTATCTTTTATATACTAAAGACTAAGTCTTTCATCATATCAAAACATCTTTAATGGCAAATCTATGATTATCCGCAGTAATAATGGGGGAGAGTTTTTAAGTCAAACTTTACAATTCCTTTTTTAGAGAACGGTATACTTCATCAAAATTCATGTGCTCACACACCGCAACAAAATGGTCATGTTTAGTGCCAAAACCGACATCTCTTAGAAATTAATCGTGCTTTCCTTTTTCAATCGAACCTTCCACCCTTTCTATGGGCTGAAGCATCACTTACTGCCGCATACATCATTTGTCGACTTTCTACTAATACTCTTGATTGGAAATATCTATAATCCTTTTTTCTGCCCCACCTTCATACTCAATGATGAAAGCATTTGGTTGCCTCAGTTATTACCATAACACATCTAGTAATAGTAATAAATATAAACTTCATAATAGAGCACACAGTGGGATTTTTTTTGGTTATTCTTCGGATGAAATCTATAATCTAGTTACTCGATCTCTTGTTACTACTCGAGATGTGTTTTCTATGAAAACGTATTTTCTTATCATTTACTACATTCTTCTCAATCTAAGACACTTCATGCCCACTTCTAGATCTTTGTGATGAAGCATTTCCTTTGGATGTTCAATCCAATTCATTATCCTATACATCCCATGTTTACATACTGGTCAGTATGGCAAAAACCGGATGGCACCTGTATTTTGATCGGTACCGGGTTTTTGGGTCGACCTGGAAAAAATGAAAAATAAAATACTTTAAAAAAAATAAAAAATAAATATCTTTATATCGGTCTAGACAGAAAATTTACGTCGGACCGGTATGAAAACATTGTCTACACCTCCCAATTCATTTATAGATTCTCTCCCACCATTAGATGTTGCCCAACTCACATAGAACTCCTCAAGTTCTACCGATTTAGTCTCTCATCTCTCCTCTTTCTACACCCAATCTGAATCTTTGACGGAGTACTCTATCCCATAATTCTCCAAATTGGCTCAAATTTTTTATTTTGACAACTCAACTTCATCCCCGTGACCATGCCTCTCATGTGCTTGCCGTATGTCTATTCTTCATCAACGAAGTAAGTTTGTAGAAGCAAATAAATATGTAGAGTGGAGAATAGCACTGAAAGAGGAATTAGAAGCTCTTGAAAGTAACAACATTAGGACACTTGCATCCTTGCCACCACAGTAATGTGCGATTGCTTGTCGATGAGTTTTGAAGGTTAAGTGTAATCATGATGGCAAGGTCTCCTATTATAAACCTTGCATTGTTGCTAAAGGCTACTCACAACAAGATGGCTCGACTATGATCAAAGTTACTCACCTGTTGCCAAGTTGGTAACATTCTGACTTCTTTTCGCTCTAAAACAAGTTTATTGTGGTCAATTCACCATGTCGACATAAAAAGTGTCTGCCTTCATGGGAATATTGATGAAGAAATTTACAAGCTTCCTCCTTATGGATATTGTGTTTCCCAGGTAAGTTTGCATATTACACAAATTATTGTATTGTCTTAAACAAGCTTAATAGAACAAAGAACTTATAGAAACACTATTGAAGCTCGGTTTTCTAAAGTAACTCCAACTTCTCATTAATTTGGAAACAAGTTGATTGCTTTCTCATTATATTTTGCCTCTTAGTTCATACTTATTTCTTTATCCAAACTTGAGTAATTGTTAAACGAAAAGTTCAATCATCAAGTAAACTTGAACTCCTCGTCAAGGGTATAAGGTTCAACCTTTTCTCACGGTGGATCAATTTTATAAAACTCAAATAGTTGTCGGATCTTGCCCAAATGTCTCTCCAAAAAGCGAGAGATGGTGGCATCTGTATACCACATCAGTTAAGTCGAAAAAAATGGGAGATCAAGCAAAAGTAAAAAATCTTTCTCAGACCGACGTTTAGTCCCTTGTCTTTGCAGACGTCCAAGCAGCTCACCTTTTTCTTCCTAGACCGTTGTAGCTGGTCCTTCAGATCAGCAACTTTAGAGGCTCATTGTCGTAGTTTAGCCCTCAGATCGGTAGTTTCTACAATGACCGATGTAATTTTCGTTGTCGTTAAATCTTGCTCCTTTGTTAGCTCAACCATGTTGGAGTTTATGGTGAAAGAAGAAAATATAAGCAGCACTTCTAATCCTTTCAACAAAGGAATTGTGACAACTTCTTTTTATTAATTGAAATGTATTGTATATTGTATTGAACACGAAGAATAATATGCTTTATATAAATTAAATGTATCACATTGAATATATAAGCTTAACAACTCAACTACCAAGCTATGGATACGTAAGAATTTAGGAAATTTGAAATAGTTAAATATGATTTAAGAAAAATAAAAGTTTGTTGAAGACTCTAATCGATCCGGAAGAATATCAGCCAATTATCCACATTATTGCTTGTCTTATTTGACTCGGTAATTGACTTGTAATTGTGGACTTTACATTAATATTTGGGTTTGATTCCAACATAGCCACCCATGAAATGAAACCCATTTACCAAGCCGAGACCATCTATAAGATAACAGAACTGAATAGTGTGAATACCTTTAGTAAATAGATCAGCAATTTGCTATCTGTAGAACAATGAATAATACTAATCTTCCCTTTCCTCTGTAGTTCATGAACATCATGATATTTGATTGAAATATTTTTCATTCGACAGTGAAACATCGGATCCTTTACCATTGCAATTGCATTTGACGAGTCACATTTTGTGACTGTTGGTTTTTGCATAAATTGATATATGAGTTCTACAGCTCGAGCAATGTCAGGTCTTGAATTTGTGAAAAAATACATGCTTTTGCCAAGTGATTCTATTTTCATTGGTTCACACACATCATCATGTATCAATTGGAGTTTTGAAGTGGCTTTGGAAGAAACATCAAGAAAAGATCTCTTTATATGTTTATCTTTGACAGTAATGCAGAGATGATGGCCCAATTTCAAATTATGTGGCAAACCTCTTATCAATTTTTTCTTTGCAACAACATGCATTGCCTTATAGCTTGCATGACCGAAAAGTTTATGTCGGTAATTATCAAATTTTCCAACCATAGCAATATGCTTTGGAGTTGTGGAAGCAACTTTTCCAATCATAGCATCTTGAATTGTTTTGTTGTTTGCATGACTTTGTTGTGGAGATGGTGAGCAGTTCAAAATATAAAGCTCATTCTTTACCAGTATTTGGATGATTTGTTCACCTTTAGATGTAGAGATGGAATAATTACCTTCATAAAAATTCAGCATCAATCTTTTTCAATAAGTTTGTTGACACTTAGTAGATTCATTCCAACTTCTGGCACCTATAAAACCCCTTGATTACTTTGAGACTTGATGGTGTATTTACCTTCACTTTCACTTTACCTTTTGCTTTGATTATTGAACTATTTCCAATTTTCACTAGTGCTTTGTAAGATTCATCGAGCTCATAAAAATGTGATTTATCTGGAATCATGTGTGAGGAGCATCCATAATCTATTAGCCAACCATTGTATATATTTGTCCAAGACATGATTTGAGATGTAAATAAAGTTTCCACATTTTCTTCTTGATTCTCATTTTCTAAAGAGATGGCTGAACAAGCATTATAAGATGTTTTCTTTGTAGGACAAAATCTATCAACATGACCTTGTTGTTTGCATATCGTGCAATTGGCCTCTGTTCTATAATAACAATACTTCTTGGAATGAGATGACTTCATATAGATTTGACATGGGCCAAACTTTCTTTTCAAATTTTTTCCTCTTTGTTGTCTTGTGTTTATCCTTTAAATCTTAAATATTAATATGGAATACCTGAGTTTGAAAGAAGAGCATTCTCAATTACATGAGACTCCTTATTTATTTGTTCAAGGGCCTGAAGGGCACAACTCACTTTTGGAACTTTGAGTTGTGTGAAATAATGAGAACACTCTAAGGCCCTTACCTTGGGTTCAAAACTTCTTCTTACTGTTTAAAGAATTTTCGCCGCAATTGAAAACTCAAATTTTTGATCTCCCACAATGGCTAGATGATTTACAACATACGAAGGCCAGAACCAGCTAAACAGTGCAGAACGTCACGAGTAAGCAAAACTTGCGACTCCAGGTGACACAAAGTCGCGACTACGACCAGGAGTACACAAACTCGCGACAACTTCCAAAAAGTCGTGAGTACCAGAATGGGATCAAGTGAACATTTTGCCTTGAGCAGCGTGATAAGAGTCTGGATCATTTTTTAGTGTATTGTGGCTCATATTTATAGAGAAACTCAATCAAATTACTCATTTTCAGGCCCAGGAGTCCAATTTCACTAACTTATCCCAAATTACTTAGATATTCAATAAAGCTGGAATAAATGCCGTATCGTCCCGGAGCTTCGGAAATGCACCCCGATCAAGAGTTAGTCAGAAATGTGGATGAGATAATACTGGAAAATCTAGTAGACTAGTTCTATGTCTCTTAATACTGAATAAATAGCTTTAAATATCGCCAAAACTTACCGGCACGTTCCTCGGGTGTTAAAATTATGAAAATACCCTTTGCCCGTTCGGGACAGAATTTATCCGAAACTAATAAAAATGTCAATAAAATACTCGTATGTAGGCCTGGGAGATCAAAATTAAGAGAATACCCTTGAAAATATACCGTGGCATAAATATACGAGAAACCGAAAATACCATTTAGCCACGTCGGATGAGCTCACGGGGTATCGTAATACTGAAAATACCCCCATTAATATCAATAGTCCCCTGGTTTTCAGATTTAGATTATGAGTCGTAAACCATAGCATTTTAGCTCGTCCCGAAAGTCGATAACCATTCAGAAATTTTTCTGAGAAAACCATGAGTAGGATTGCAATCCCCTCATCGACGCGATCGTTTTGACACTAAGAACGTCACATTCTGAGATTGGGTGAAAATCTCGGGATTTTTCGACTCGGGTGTCCGCCTCTATAAATACCCTTGTTCTCCTCTCGCAACAGCGTCATTTCACGCAAAGTCCTCACCCTCTCGTGACTTTTGGAAAAATCTCGTGACTCTAGCGCTCCAAGAGTGAAGCTCGCGACATTGTGATAGAAACTCGCGACTACGTTAACAAACTCAGGACTATAGTGCTTGAATAGTAACTTACACCATTTTGCTTGCAAAAAGTCGCGATTGCATGCAAAAAGTCGCAACCACCTTGGACAAACAATAACTCTCGTGACTTTTAGTATAAAAACTCGCGAGACACTTAATAAAATTTGGAAAAAATAATTTTGAACTTAATTAACCAATGTCTTCCGATTCTGCCCGATCTTCGAACCCTGATACCTCGTCGTCCCTTTCTTCGGACTCCTCATCCAACTCAGGAAGTTCAGACTCAACCATGTCGCCCTTTCCACATCACACTTCAAACTTACATCCTCACTTTTTTGAACGAATTGCCCAACTCGAAAATACACTCGGCACCCAGTCTCGCAGTTCAGGCTATAAAATCCTTTGATTAACCTTACAGCATGCACGCTCGGAAATGGAAATCTATCGTGGAGGAATACCGCCTCCCTTCCCACAGCGTTCTATATCAGCCCTGACCCGCTAACCGGATTTTGCGTCCACCAACAGCCACTCACATTATATGCCTTGAATACCTAGAGTGTGGGCTCCGCTTTCCACTTCACCCTTTTATTATAAGACTCCTAACTCACTTAAAAATTCATCTTTTCCAGCTAAATCCGAATTCAATCTCTTTTATTACCGTTTTTATCATTTTCATGGAAACGAGTCGTATTCCCTTGACCATCGACAGTTTCTTCCAAATTTTTCAAATTAGTACCGCTAACCATTATGGTTCTCGGGGTTATATATTCTTCCGCGTGAGGCATTAGAAGAGCTCCTTTCCTTTTTCCACTCCCAGTCAAATCATGACTGGAAAAAACATTTCTTTTTTGTAACCTGTGTGGGCACTACGAGGTTGTCCACACTCAGCCTTCCTTGGCGGTTCCCTATCGAAGGGGAACCATTTTTCCCCGAATCTTACTATTCCATTCCGTGGGCTACCGTTCCAAAGCATCTAAAAAAGGCGCTTCTTGACTGTGCCAGATTGGACTGCGAACACTATGTTCTATGCCGATATGTTGAACGATATTGCCCGGGGTTATTTACATAATTATGATACCACTGGGGCTCGTCTGACGTGGCTAAATGGTATTTTCGGTATTCTGAAGCGATTTCGAGTTGAAATAACGTCGGGGGTATTTTCAAAATTTGGACACCCCCGGGTCCGATCGGTACGCCCGCTATGGTATTTTTAGTATTCTGTGGTGATTTCGGATTGAAATGGTGTCGGGGGTATTTTCATAATTTGAACACCCCGCGTACGATCTGTACGCCCACTATTATATTTTCGGTAATCTGATGTATTTTTATTGGCTTTGGGCATCCGAAGGCCATTGGGAAAGTTTCCAGGGGAGTCACGAGTATTTTTGGATAATTCCCATTCGGAGCGACCCCAAGGGTATATTCGTAATTTGGTGCCCAGAAGATGTTACGACAAATATTCTGTGATAGTTTGGATATCTGATTAATATTGTTGAGATAGATTCATGCCGATTGTATTTTTGCTTATTTTCGCATGTCACGGGTCGATCGAGAGGCATTTCGAGTAATCAGGGATATTACGATAGATATTCGGTTGAAATCGAGTGTTTTTGTGCAAATTGGACCAAATCGGGTCGGATTAGATAAGATTGGCCTTTTAACCCATAGGTAAGTTACTGGCTTGGGTCTCTATAAATACCAAGGAAGTTAAACCGGTCGGTACCGTTCATACCGATCATAACTGGTACGAGCGATTTTTCCTATATATCTGTGGTATACCGGTGATATATCGGAATATCGATCTACCGGTCATAACCGATATTTACTGGCATAACCGATATATCGAGCGGTATACCACCGATATGACTAACATGATAAATATAGGTCCATGGTCACTAGAAAAGGATTCGAAATCAGAGATGAAGTTGAAACTTGGAGTTGGACGTCCTGAAATCACCCAAGTCCTGAAATCCGCGGTTAGTAGTAACTCTGGTGTGAATAGTGAAATCCGCAGTGAATAGTAACTACGGCATGAATATATAAAATATGTGGTGCATAGTAACTCCGGCGTGAATAGTGATGTCCGGGGGTGAATAGTGAAATATGTGGTGAATAGTAACTCCAGTATGAGTAGTGACATCCGAGGTGAATAGTGTTTTCCGGCGATGAATAGTAAATCTGACATGAATAGTGAAATCCGTGGTAAATAGTGATTCCAGCATGAACATTAACATTTGCAATGAATAATGATTCAACGATTTCCTCTCAGTCGTTATTATCGAGCTCATTTCTTGCCAACATCGAGTCTATTCATTTATTTGATTAAATAAACCATGTTTTGTAATATTGAACTTTAGTAAAAGTGAAACAAATAGGTAGAGTTTCGTTCTCCTGATGACGTAAGCTCATACATTGTGGGACAAACCTCATAATTCTTTGTGTCTTAACAACGACAAAAAATAAAAAAAAATTCAATCAAATAATTGAATGATCCGAGAAAATATTTTAAGACTGGATCACCCAGTATCGGGTTTTCAGGCCGAACACGAGTTTTTCTTTGAATTCGATGTTTATATTACTTAGATTATGTTTTTCGGATTTATAAAGAGCCTTAATTGTATCCCGAAAAAACTTGGGTTCAACCTGAAAACCAGATACCGGGTAGTACCTTTCAACATACCGATTTTTCCCAATTTTTATTGTACCTCGGCATTCAAACATTGATTTTATGGTATGCATTTTTTGAAATATGTAATCATGTATTTTAAAATTTATAAAAAAGACAATTATCTTTATATTTGTTATAAAAATATATTATTTATAATTAAACTAATTAAGAAAATATAAAAAATGTAGTTATGAAAGGTTTTAAAAAGTAAAAATAATTTTGAAATTGGAATTTGCAAATAATGGTATTTGTGAAGAATCCCCTAAATTAGAGGATTTTTTCGTTCGAATAATGCTAAAAGAAAATCGTGTTTTTTTTTAGGGTCAACCGCGTTCCGTAAACGCAGCTGCGTTTACGGAACGCGGCCGTGAAAACACGATAACGGCCGCGTTTGGTAATAAATCCTTATATATCGCGCTTTATTCATTTTGAAATTCACCACTGAGAAGTAATCGACATCGATTTATAGTAGATGTTACAAAAGTTTAGTTGCAATTGCCACGGTAATATTTAGTTTTTCATGGATCCCTATAACAATTCTTGGTTTAATTTTGATCTGAATTATTTTCCGTCATCAACACCTTCCGCTGACAATCCTGAACATGGATCGAGTTACCCAGACTACGATAGCATTCACAACCTAAGCAGCTTTAACTATTGGAACACCGACAATGCAATGCCTAGTAGGAATCCGTTTACTTCGAAAGGTACTAGAATACCAAGTTGTCTAAATACTTGTTGTGTAGTATTCATGCGTCTGTGATATAGGTATGACAGAAGAGAACGAGGTTGGTTTAGATGATGATCCAGAACCGGAAATCATGGTCGAAGATGAAGATGAAACATAGAATTTGGAACTAGAGGACGACCTACAACCAACTAGGTTTGTGCATAATCGCAGTGTTTTAGTTAGGCGATTGCAATGCTCATCGGAGGAAATAGACATTAGGTTCATTCACCTGGCAACGACTTTTGAAAGAGGTGATAATGATATACCCACTTCAAAACGTCGGTACACGAAATACGACGTTGACCAATCCCATCTTGCTGTTAGGATAAAATTCAAAGATAAGTTTCACTTGCAGTACTGCATTGCTCATTTTTCATATTCGTAGACGGTTTCAATACACAGTAATAGAGAGCAATTTGGAGAAGTGGGTAATCAGATGTGTAAGCGGTACATGTTCGTTTCATCTACGAGCGATATGTTCGACTCGTGACCGCGTGTGGCATATTTCCGTGTACGCTTATGGCCATTCATGTGACAATGTATTGTTGGAGGAAGGTCACCGCAATCTTTCATGGAATTTTATTGCTTACGAGATGAAGCCATTCATCAGAAATGATAACGGTACATAATGTTCTTAGTATGAAATAATATTATCATGAGTTTCTAAAAAGTATTTTTCTTCTTTCATGTATATAAAAGTGAAAACGGTCCAGACACATATTCACGTAAACTATAGGTTGACTGTGAAGTATGAGCAAGCTTGGTACGCACTACAACGTAGCTTTGAGATGTTGTACGGTTTGTGGGAGTCTTTAATGAAGAAATTGCCATCGTTATTCCACGAGATGATTTTAAGGAATGATGGGACTATTGTAAGATGGAATTTGCAGGAAACAACACTTACCCCCCTAACTACATGATTTACTATGTGTTTTGGGCTTTCCGACCTAGCATAGACGCTTATCAATATTGTGATCCGATTCTTTCCATTGACGCCACCCACTTGTACTCAATGTATGATAAATTGTGTAGTTAGTTTTTTACTTTGACAGATCATGGCTGGTTTAAGTAACATTATTTGTCAGGTATAACCATAAATTTCTTGTGGCCGTCGGTCGCGATGGTGGTGGGAACGTTATCCCCGTTGCCTTTGCATTGGTAGACACCGAAAGTTGCAGAGCCTATAAATGATTTTTGCAAAACCTCAATCGTTATGTAATTAGGGAACGAGAAACATGTCTGATATCCGATCGAGCTGTAGGTATTCTAGAAGCAGTGAATTAATTGGAAGGTTTCCAAAACGGACCCTTGCACTATCGGTGGTGTCTCCGACATTTTTGCTCCAACCTATATAGTGCATTCAAAAACTCCGAGTTAAAACAGATTGCGTATAGAGCGGGAGAAAGATCCAATGAGTATAAAAGGCTAAATGACATGACAGAGATTCAAAATATGAACCCTGATGCATGGCGATAGTTAGAGGAGAAGGACAAAGTGAAGTGGACTCTGACCCACGACCTGGGCAAGCGTTATGGAACGCTAACCACTAACCAGGTTGAAGCAATAAATGAGGCATTGAAAGCTGCTCGCTGTCTTCCAATTTGTAAGATTGTCATGACTACGTTCTATCAGGCCAACCGAACATTTATCAAGCGTCGGCGTGAAATTGGAAGCATGACTTCGAACACAGATATCCTCTCGCCTGCAGCTCAAAATTTCTACCGTCGAGCAAAAAGAAAAGCTGATTACCACGATATAGTAATGAGATCCTGATAGACTCGTAGCACAAGTAGAGGTAAAAAGCGGAAGGAGCAGTTCATCATACATTCACACTGTTGACCTCCAGCGACAAACATGCATGTGTTCCAAATGGCACACGTATAGGGTTCCTTGCTCCCATGCAATTAGAGCCGTGAAAATAATTGGTCGACAAACAGATAACATATTCATACAGAGCACTACGTTGGACACCCTCCGATCAACCTATGAACATGTGGTTTTGGACTCCTTAAAGCCAGAGTACGAGTGGACTAACCCCGGATGGAATTTATGGCATGACCCTTCGCGCTAAAAAAAAGAAGAGCAGGACGAAGACGAAGCACAAGAATCCAAACTAACATAGATGTACATAATTAATTTTTTAATTACAGTGTATAATTTTTTTAAAATTTTTTTTAATTACGATGTAGAATTTTTTAATTGTTTAATTAAAAAAATGTTAATTGTTTAATTAAAAAAATTTTAATTTTTTAATTACAATGTAAAATTTTTTAATTACAGTGTAGAATTAAACGTTTAAAAATATTTTTAATTAATACATAACAGTGTAGAATTTTGAAACAATACTAATTAATCATATAAATCAAAATCTATAGTGTCATCATACGACGATACATTACTAGATCCTCCCCTCTGTGTTCTGCTTGGGCGACGACCGCGTCGCAAGGGAGGCGGGACACTATGAACATGCCAAGGTGCATTGTGTGGCGTTTCATACGGGGGTTGCCACGAACTTTGCCTAACTTCAGAGTTCGGTTGAGGATCCTGATAGGAGTGTCATCCCTGGCTTGTTGCACCATAGGATGAGGGGCAAGATGGCTGAGTCTCATGACGTGGAGGCTGGGTCATAGGTGGACTAAACTCATGACCATGATCTGTATAGTGAGGGGAAGGCCAGTACCCATACACTTGTGAAAATGCAGTGGCTTCTGTTTCCCTCACCCTTTGTGAAGCTTCCACGTTTCCCCCTAATTGAGTCTCTGCTACATCCTCTAAATCAGTCGCTTACAAAAGTAACATTTCAAATAATTAGTTAAAAAACTTCTCATATTAAACATTACCATGTGAGCCATTGGCTCAGCAAATCCTCCCTTCCATCGGCTGCTTTCCTCCGACCGTACCGCCAAATGCATGACCCCATGTGATTTGTACCATGCGAAGTATGTATCTTCGCTCATTCCTTCCAACTCACCGCACAAATGTTCGTTGCAATTTTCCCACATAGAAATCCATTGTGCGTGAATGGTACACCAATCATGCCCTCTCTCGCTCCGGTATGAGTGCAATCGGTGAAGGACATCTGCAGGTTATGGTGTCCGGAGAATGCAGAGTGGCAGACCAAACTGCCGAGATACACGGTCAGGGTGATGTGGCTCTACGCGACCGAAGTATATCAACGGCCCGGTGAACAACCACATCGAAGTAGTGACCTCGTCAACTTGCTCTAAGTCTACATCTTCATACGTCGCCATACAAACTACATAAGAACAAGGAAAACAACCTAATATTTTTTAAAACTAAATTGCAGACCATACCTCCCTACGGAAAAATAAGATCTAGGGAATCTCTGCATAACCGTATAGAGTTGCTCCATGTGTCATGGTGGTCCAACCGAGCACCGAAAACTCTGCAACAACATAATATAAATATAATCAAATCACATTTCATTGGGTCAAACAAATCAAAAATCAAATTTACCTCCATCCATAATACTGAAAGCATCGATCATCTTAGCTATCATCCACGAATCGCCCTCTTAACGAAGGGGTGATCGATGGTATACGAGACCATGCCAAATCTACAAGTAAAAAGAAATAAATTACATAAATATTAACAACATATATAGGTTTAAATAATGTTATATCGTACAAAATGTACCTGAACTAGCCGAAACGCTCCACCTACCGTGGCTCCACCCATCGCCCCATTGCACAACTCACGATATAAATTCGCGAGTACAGTAGATCCCCAACTCAACGATGTGAACTCTTCGACATTTCCGAAGATATCCATCAACATAAGCTTCGCCTTATCACCATTTGTGTCAGGTAACATGACATTCACCACGATCAAAAGAGAAACCGCACGAGCGAACTAGAGGACCTCCGCATCACTTTCTAAGGGTGATGCAGCCCGGGCAACAACGAACTCTCCCAAATGCCGTACTTTGAAATACGGCTCAGTAAATACGGATGTAGCGAGAGTTCAGCCGAAAGTGGTGGTACGAAACGAAACCTAGTCCACTTCACTTCTAATGGTTCTTGGACCCGTAATAGGAACGCCCTGAATAGGTAAGCCCCAAATAAGTGATACGTCCTGGAGAGCAACGGTCGCTTCACCAGAAGGTAAAAAGAACGTGTACGTTTCTGGTCTCCAACGCTCGATAAGTAAAGTCATTAGATGAGTGTCTAATCTTATTCTAATGATCTTCAAAACACCATAGAACCCCCACTCGATCAAGTATGCATTCACTCTATCATCCATTTGTCCCATTTTGTACATGTAATGTTCTCCATGCTTGAACTGTAAAACACCTCCAGGTTCACCTCGAATAATATCGCTACCAATATATTGTTCTTGACGATACAACAATGTAGTCGCAGCTGGAGTACGAGAACGACGGCGACTCATATTTGCATCAAATTTTTTTTACCAACATTAAACAACAAACGTAAAATTATACTACAAATACTACTCTTTTAAACAAATACTCAAATTAAATTATATACTAAACATTGTAAACATAATAATCTACTCTTTAAAAATCATAAACTAATCCTAAATAGTAAACTAAATATTTCTAAACCATAAAAAACATCCTAATTATAAAAAATATACTTGATGAGAACTTTAGGATCGGGTACCTTGTGATGGGTGAGGCCCAGCAACCGTTGGGCCGATTCAAATAGTAAAAACGAATTCCTACAACCCATTTACGCACTTAAGAAAGAGCGGCCCGATGTTCAACGAAAGGACCGAAGTTACCCTTAACGAAATAAAGCGTTTTCTGCCAGCTGACACCTGGGTTCGGTCCGAACAGTTACAGAACGGTCACAACTCACGTTTTCCACACTTCGGGCCTTCCCACGTTTACCACGCTTCGGGCCTGATCACGCAGACCACGTCTCGGTCCCTACCTCGTTTTACATCCCGCGATAACAACCTCTAACAAACCTGTTAGAGGCGGTTACAGAGTGTGATTTACACACGCTATGAACTCTATAAATACAGGGCAAGACGACGGAAATAGCAGGACCCTTTGGACGCGGAAGAACAGGCCGTTACCCTGCCGGAATTCTTACCGCTTTCTTTTCCTTGTCATTCACTTAGCCTCTGCTGTATTAACTATGAATTATTCGATTAGTGAACAAGCTAAGAGCATAATCTGCTCTTAGTCGAGTGGTTTTCACCCCAATTCCTGGGGTTTCTACTATACATCGCTGTGCATTTACTTATTTCCAGCTTTTAATCGTCTTCCACATCTAAAACAAATCAGAACCGAGTTCGTTTGTTGAACGAACCGGACGACTGTTGGTACCCCTATAAAGGGAGCATAACAATACTAAATATTTCTAAACAAATACTACTCTTTAAAACAAATACTCCAATTAAATTATATACTAAACATTCAACGATAAAAAATAATTTTCTAAACAAAATACTACTTTTTAAACAAATACTCCAATTAAATTATATATTAAACATTGTAAACATAATAATCTACTATTTAAAAATCATAAACTAATCATAAATAGCAAACTAAATATTTCTAAACGATAAAAAAACATCATAATGATAAAAAATATACTAAATATTTCTAAACAAATACTACTCTTCAAAACAATATTTTTGTAAATACTAAATAAATATTACTAATTACAACAAATTTATTATTTAAAACAAATCCTCCGATTAAATTATTTACTACACATTGTAAACATAATAATATACTCTTTAAAAATCATAAATTAATCTTAAGCACTAAACTAAATATTTCTAAACGATAAAAAAACATCCTAATTATAAAAAATATACTAAATATTCTTAAACAAATAATATTCTTTAAAAAACTAATTTTTGTAAATACTAAAATAAAAAGTTACTAATTAAAAAAATTATTATTTAAAACAAATACTCCAATTAAATTATATACTAAACATTTTAAACATAATAATCAACTCTTTAAAAAAAATATTAATCGTAAATACTAAACTAAATATTTCTAAATGATAAAAAACGAATTATAATTACAATAAAGATTGAAATGAAATATATACTAAATATTATAAGCATATTAAACAAAACTTTCAAAAAAAATTATTAATAATCATAAACAAATATAATTTAAAAACATATCCTAATTATAAAAAAAAATTAAACGTAATAAAAAACAATTAAATAATACAATAATTTTAATTTAAAGAAATATAATTATACCTTAATAATTATATGTTGGATGATAGAGAGAATGAGAAGGAAGATGGTGTAAAGAAAATAGAAATGAATGATTATTTATAGGAGATTTGAGCGAGAGACATAAATGTAATTACACATATTTAACTCCTAACTGCGTTTGGTGAACGCGGCCGCTACTGAATTAACTCACGGCTGCGTTTTACCAAACGCGGCCGCTATTCGTCATACGCGGCTGCGTTTACGGAACGCGGTTGACCCTAAAAAAAACCCGATTTTTTTTAGCATTATTCGAACGAAAAAACCTAAATTAGATACTAATTCAATCATACAAAGAATGATTATCAAATTATCAAAGTTAAAGTATAGTGACCAAAGTTAAAAAATATGTTGTGATATGACTTCTTATTTTTATTCTTAAAATTTTTCCTTAAGTATTATTGCAAATTGTATCAGTAAAGAATTGCATTTACTCTATTTATAGTGATATATAAATATTATTATCTAATTATATTTTTGTGATTTTAAATATTAATCCCAAGAAAAAATACAAGATATTTCAACTAAAAATACAATAAAAGTTTTGCTATATTTCAACATAATATGATAATATTTGATGCATTATGCCTTTAACATAATTTAAGAAACTTTAATGATTGATTTTAAAATTGCAATTTATGTATTAATAACTATGAGAAGACCGCTGTAGGGGACCAAATCGGAGCAATCTTGCCTCCCAAAATTGACAGTTTTTCTTAATTGCAAGAAATGGGCTGGGAAGAAAAGAACGCTGCCCACCGCCTTCTGGCGGAATGGTTGATCGGTGGGCTGGCTGTCACACTCCTCGGCTTCCATTTAGCGTTGCCGCTTTTGGAGAAGAGGAAGAATAAGAAGAGGCCGATAAGGGTTTATATGGATGGATGCTTTGATATGATGCATTACGGCCATTGTAACGCACTTCGTCAAGCTAGAGCCCTCGGTGACCAATTAGTTGTTGGTGTTGTCAGCGACGCTGAAATTACCCTCAACAAAGGACCCCCAGTTACTCCACTTAATGAAAGGTTGAGTCTTGCACTTTATTGAAATACGTTTTGCTTTCCCATACTATATGAGTTTGCTCAGTTTTGGCCTTTTTATGAACAAAAAGTATATGTTTTTGTTTCATTTTCTATTATTTCCTGTAAATCTCCATTCAGCTCCGTTATGTGTTTTTTCATATTTTGTTTTCTTTGCTTTTTTGGGGTGTATCCTTTTTCTATCGTTTCATTCCCATTTCACAATATTACGAGATGGATTTATATGTGAATAACGCTTATATCTCTGTTTAAAAAAATGTTAAGCTAACTGTTTCTTCATCTATAAAACTTGTTTCTCACGTTTTCTATATCTATTTGATGCATTAATTTGGGCATTTTAAGCAAGACTCCCTGTAATTTTCAAGAAAATTGAGAAATTAATGTCCTGTTTTATATTTTATGCGCAGAATGATAATGGTAAANAATTAGGTATGGAGTACGCACCAGCCATTCCCGGTGTCCTTGATGACCTTCTTTATTAAGCACTTTAACAGCAACAGGCAAAGATTTGAGTCCAACCCTAACATTCTCATCTATATAACCCTTGTACACTGTTCCAAAACCCCCTTCTCCAAGAATGTAATCAGAACGGAAGCTCTTAGTAATAGTTTCGAGCTCAAAAAGAGTGAAAGCAATGACATGCGTGTACAACATAGAGTTTCTACGAGAATCATCCACGTTACGAGGCGTACAAGGTTCGGTCAGATCTGAAATTAAGTGACCGTTCTTCTTATCTGCAGTCTGATTTCTCGAAGGCAAAGACAATAACTGTAGCTGCTGTGGAGCTGCCGATAGTTGATTGTTACAAAAAAGAAAGAAGCACAATAAACATTCAGATCTGCAACGAAAACGTACCTTGATGATGATGAGCAGTTGAAACAACTGCTGATTCTTCTCTAGTACCACAATTTCCCATATTGTGTTCGTGTATAACAATCGCCGGCGCCGTTCCGCCTCATTCTTCGCGGTAAATTGTGGTAGCTCTGGTGTAGTGTTTCTTCTTTTTGAGAAGTTGTGTTTCTCTTACCTTCCCCACCTGTACTGTACGACATCTCTCTGTAGTCCTAGTCATCATCTTGACACCTCATCTACCTTCCCCCCCAAATGCCGCACCACATCCATTACCCGTCTACTTCACTTCATCTCTAAATTAATCATTTTTTGTTCCTTAATTATTTGATTTACAGGTATATTATTCAATTTTGTAGGTAACAAACATTAAATGTTTACTAAAAATTTTCTAGATAAAAATAAAAAAATAACTGATTATTATCATTATTATAATAATTGTTTTATTTAATTTGTTCCAAATACACTCATTTGTAGACATTGTGGTTCATATTTTATTATGGATATATACTTCTAGTTATTGTATTAATATATTTAAGTTTCTATGAGTTATTATGTATATTAATTACTTTTATGAATACTTCAAATGTTTCATAAATTTAAACTTCTGATCCAAACGTTTTAGTTCTAGTTTCTACTTTTTACTATGCAATGTTCCATTTGGAAATGGCTTAGTATTTCACTAAATAAAAAAATGAATTCACAATAATTTTTGGAATAACGCAACATTAACATGTTTTAAATCATTATATGAAACTAGCAAATAATTAATGCTATGAAATTATATTGTAAAAACGATATTCCAATTGATAAAAACTCTTAAAAAAATAGTTTTAGGGTATTCAAGATTTTAAAGTGTAATTTATCATAATAAGGGAAATCGGACCTGATGCTCATCCCAATATTTTCATTTCCATCTAGAATTACATGTTGATAAGGGTGGCATAACCGTCGGTACCAAATTTAATTTTATATTATTAAAAATAACATTTAATTAGTTTTTAAGAATCTAATCCGAAAAACTAGGAAATCGATCGTAATAGCTTGCATCAGCCGGTATTGAAAAAAATATTGATATTCATCGGTATTTAACATACCGACTGTTATGGTCCCATTTTAGGGGTACTAACAGTCGTCCGATTCGTTAAGAAACGAACTCGGTTATGATTTATTTACAGTGGGAAAACATTTAAAAAATGTAAACAATGAACGAGGTAAGACAATATAGAGTGGAAAACCCCGGGAAATGTGGTAAAAACTATTTGACTAAGAGCAGGAAAAGCTCTTAGTCGATTCAATAATCAGATCCGAGTTCATTACAAGAGTAGGAGAGGTTTATGAAAATAAAGAGGGATAAGAAAGCGATAAGAATTCCGGCAGAGTAACAACATGTTCTTACACATCCAAAAGGTCCTGCTTGTTCCGTCGTCATGCCTGCATTAATATAGTTGAAGGTGTGTGTAATCCACGCCCTGTAAGTGCCTCTGACAAGTTTGTTAGAGGTTGTTGTCGCGCGATGTAAAACGTGGCCGGGACCGAAGCGTAGTCTGCGTGATCTGGCCCAAGGCGTGGTAAACGTGTGGAGGCCCGAAGCATGGAACGCGTGGGTTTGAAACCGTTTGGACCGAACCATTGGGCCATCTGTCATAAACCGTTTTATTTCGCCAAGTCTATCTTCGGTCCCATCGCGGAGCATCGGGCCAATTCATCTTAAATGTACTAAGCTGGGCTGCGCAAGTTCGCTTCTATTACATGGGTCGACTCAATCGTTATTGGGTCTCACCCATTGCAGGGTACCTGGTCCTAGGATTTTCATCACTAGCCCCTCAGGCTTGGTTGCCATCGCAGAGGTGACGCAACGCCGATCACGCAATGTTTATAGACATTCGGGAGAATATAGGACCGAGCATGCTCGTGGTGAGCGTCCAGGGGACCAATCCTTCACTTAGTCAATTAAAGAAGTGGATTTGTATTTAAAATTCCATAACGTATGTTTTTGTGTCACTTTTAAATATTAATATTCAGACTTGCGCCTCTCCACATTCGGCTATTCAATAGGCGTGATGAGTGCGTACAGACTGCAACCACCTATGATAGTACTACGTGGCAGCTTACAATTGGTCGGGAGATTACTATTTAAATCGGGGTTTCGAATACTGTTCCTTCTCATTGTCATTTCGCGAAGGAAGAAATCGCCCGAATCGAGCTCTTTGCATCCTCGTTCTGTTTTGCGTTTAAACCTTTTCCTACCGATTTTTATCAAGGAATAAACCATGACTCCTCGTAGAATGAGATACCCAACCATGTCTGAGTTGGATATCGAAGAATTTAGGTCTAGGTTTTCGATTCCGGCTCATTATTCTATCTGGAAGGGACGGGATGATATTCCCTGTTTCCTTCCAGCGGAAATGATTGTGCCGACCACTGCTATTCCTGTCAGTTACGCTTCCCTAAGTGCGGGCTACGTTTTCCGTTACACCCATTTGTAGCGGTCGTACTTAAGGAAATCCATTGCTCGAATTTTGCGTTATTTCCGGGTAGCTATGTGTATATAATGGCGTTCATTTTTTATTGCCACCAATAGAGCATGACCCCGACCTTGGAACACTTTATCAACTTGTTCTTGTTCGGGTCCCGAAAGGGTAAGGGTCTATTAGGATGTCGTATGCTATATTACATAGCGGTGCGCACCAATGAGTGAGCTATAGTTTATAAGGAAGAGTCTCTCCATGCGTGGGAGTCTTGTTATGTGTGGTAACAGTCCCTAAAAAGGACATTTTAAAGGTGTGGCCACTTATAACCCACGCATGCATAGGCCAGTTGGACCGAACCATGTTCAACCCCTCCCGTCCAGATCTCGCAAACACACTTGCGGTGTTTCCTCCCCCCGAAGCACGTCTTAAACGAACAGAGTTACTTCGGGAGGAGAGATTGGTAGAAATAGGGGTCGCAGGTAGGATTAGAGCCCCAGCCCCGAAGGGGGTGTTTTCTTGTTCAGATCCGTCTGAAGGATCGGGTATGAAGTGATATTTTCATTCAGTCCTTTCCTGATCCTTATATATTTCTTTTGCAGATTTAACTGAAACAATGTCAAGCTCAAGGTTCAAGCGTTTGGTTGCTGCTTCGGTCTGTCCTTCTGAAGGACGACAGGAAGCAACGGAAAGTGCGGAGCAAACTGAATCAGCGACGGGGGTACGCTGGTTCCATCGGGGTCTTCCATTGGAGGGAACCCCCCGATCCAGACCACCAGCGTAGATACATTAACCCTGCGTTGCACAGGACAGCCCTCAACAGACAAGGGGCCTGCACCTCGCGTATTTGGAGTGGTAGAGGAGGTGATAACGGCTAGGATTCGTTCTTTGAGCTTATCCAGTCTCTACCAAATCGAAAATAGTTCCTTCATTAGCATTGACACAATTACGTTGGTGCTGCAAGGAGCCGTTCTCGTGGAGAAAGTTCTCTCCGGTCCCGACCTTAAGGCGAACATCTCCTTACCGACGATCTCATTGGGAAAAGGGAAGAGAGCGACCAAAGCATATGCCCCGAAGGTTTCAAAAGGCTGAAGAAAGTAGGGAATGCTTCGGTCCCTACTAGGGGATTGTTTTGAAGGAACCTACCTCGGGCCCTAAGACCAACTCCGACTGGGGTGTTGCCTTAGGCCTGCTGGACAGGTTTAAGAAAGGAAAGAAGTTGGTCTCCTGGAAGAGTGCCTTCATAGAAGATTTCAGCCTCTACGGGGAACAGAACCCAGATAACGTTCAACCGGACATGTCTGGGTAAGAAATAATTGAGAGCTTCCTCGACCTCGCAACTAAGGTAAGCTCCCTCGACATTAAGGCCCGAAGCTTTATGTTCTGACATTATTGTCTTATGCAGATGCTGAGGAAAGGTTTCACAAATGCTATCAGGGTAGCCACGTTGTGTCCCAACAAGTTCAAGATCAACTTGACATTGCGAAAAGGCAAGTTGAAATTAAACATGGTGAATTGGTCGCGGTACGAGAAGACCGGGACCGATTGGACAATGAACTGCTAAGAGCTGGGACGGAAATCTCGCTCTAAACAGACCAAGTCTCTGAGATGGACAAGAAAGAAAAAATAGCTTAGGGTCAAATTTCTAACCTGGAAGCCAAGCTACGGGCCAAAGAGGATGAAGTCAACCAAGTTCAAGTTCGGGCCCAAGAGAAGAGGAATAAGCTCAACGAGCTTCTCCTTCGGGCCCAAGAGGAAAAAACAAGCTTGGAGGAGGAGTTGGCAAGAACCCGCACTTCAAATGAAGGTTCGGTCCGGGAAGCAGTCCTGAGATTCGCTCGGTCCTCCTTATTTTTCGCTATAGCGGATAACATACATGGGATGTATATTGCTAAGTATCTGGATAACATGCTGGATCAGGTTACTAAGCAATTTGGGCTCTCCCCTGCGGATGAAAGGTGGAAGACGATCGAGCCTCTAGAGAAGGATGGAAACTTTCAAGTAATTCCATCTTTGGAAGAACCCGTCCTAGAGGACGACCCCTTCTTCTACCTATTTGAAGAGATGGAGAAAGCGGTCAACCAGAAGGTGGTCAATCAAGAAGAAGAGTTGAGGCAGCTCGCGGCTCGGACTGAACTGCATGAGCAGAGAATGGAGGATAAAGAAGATGGACAGGGTAGTTAGAATGAAATTGTATTTTTATCCCTGCTTTGTTGCTTACTCCTAATATAAGTTTTTTTCCTCTCAATTCCATCCTTTTAACGCCAAAATAAATTATTATGACTAACCTTTAAAATAAACAAGTGTGTTTTGTACTAACGAGTGTGTTTAACCATCAAGTGTATGATCGGGGCTGCTTATAGGGTGCTAACCCATCGGTCCCCAATTTTACACTTGGCTCACTCGGATTAATTTTGACTGGATTGGTCGTTTCACATTGTGTGTGGATCACTCTTATTGCGTCCTTAGGATCACAGCTGAATTGGAAAGGCAAGGCCCAGGTTCATTATGAGTCTATAACAAGCTTCGGCCAAACCTTGGTTCTACTGAAGTCCTGTAGGTTATATTGGCCGAGCTTTTGTTCTACATATGTCCCACGGTATGACCGAACTTGTATTTCGATATTTTGACTCCCATTCCTTCTTTTGTGGTGAATTTCGTAAGTACAAGGGCGGTTTCCAAAGAATGAATGCCGTTGAAGGGGATGTCTTAGTTCGTAGTGAGTTCTGAGAGAATCGCGACTCATCCATGGGACTGGGCAAGTGCAGGAGCATCTGACTCATCAGAGCGATCACTGCAACTTGGGAGCCTTGCGGATAAGAAGCTTCGGTCACCAGTCCAGACTCGTCCTAAATCATCCGACTCTAGGATCGGTCCATCACTCAATTAGAAACAGTTTGTTTTGTACTTACTTGTTTTCTGCTTACGTTTAGAGGAATGTACGTTTATTGAGTCAAATCTATTAATCGAAGGTTCACAAGAAATACCGTCTTAGATTCATGACGTTCCAAATTCGAGGGATTTCATCACCATCCAATGTTTCAGGTATATACGCACCAGATTCCAGTTTCTTCGATATTCGATACGGTCCCTCCCAATTTCTGTCTAGCTTTCCAACATTCCTCTGCACCTTTATGCTTCTGAGGACGAGGTCGCCTTCAAAGAATTCCCTTGGGAGGACTCGCTTGTTATATGCCAGTTCCATAGTTCGCTGATATGAGCACATCAGCGCGTAAATCGCCTCTCTTTTTTCCTCGATCATCTCGAGATCCAACAATCTCCTTTCGCTGTTCATATGCTCATCATACTGAGATATTCGGGGCGATCGGATGGCAGCCTCCACCGGGCTAACTGCTTCGGACCCATACACTAGTGAGAAGGGTGATTCCTGGGTCATTGAGCAAGGTGTAGTTCGGTATGCCCATAGGACCTTATAGATATTTTCAGGCCATTTCCCTCCAAAATCTTCTAATTTGGTCTTCAATCCTTTCAGGATAACCTTGTCAGATACCTCCGTAAGTCCATTAGTTTGTTGATGGGCCACTGATGAGAAATGTTGGGCGATGCCCAGCTTGATACAAGAATCCCGTACGCTTTTTCCACGGAACTGGGTCCCATTATCTGATATGAGTGCTCGGGGAACCCCGAAGCAGCTCACAATATTTCTTCATAAGAAGTTTTTACGACCTTCTCTGAGATGACGGCCACTGCTTCTGCTTCAATCCAATTCGAATAATATTCAACTGCCACAATACATAATTTCCTTTGTCCTATTGACCGAGGAAAAGGTCGGAGGATATCAATTCCCCATCTGTCAAACGGACAAGGCAATGAGGTGACCGATTAGGAAGCCCTAGGCAGCTGTGGGATCGAAGCATGATACTGACATATGGCACAGCGTTTGGTGTACTTCTTGGCATCTCCAAGCAACGTCGGCCAAAAATACTCGGCTCTGACCACGCGATGATATAAAGATAGAGCCCTCAAAGGGGTGAATGACGCATACCACGCGATGATATAAAGAGTGAATGACGCATACCCTTTCATGAACATAAATCATGACGGCTTCCGCCTCAATAGGGGATAGACAACGCAACAGCGGGCCCTCAAAACTCTTTTTAAACAATCGTCCGTCAATTGAGACAAATCTCTTAGCCCAGACTTCTATTTTTCTTGCTTCGGACTTGTCTTCAGAAAGGTAGCCGTTTGTTAGATACTTAATAAAGGGGTTCATCCAATTGGGTGCCCCAGGAGATTCATTAACGTTAATATTCAAGCCCTGGAGTTCGTGGCATAGAGCCCAAATTTCTTCAACCGACTGTTCGGTCAATGATATTTCGACTGAAATAGTGCTCGGTCCTATGTCAGGTATGCCCGCGGCCAACCTGCAAGTGCGTCAGCAACCTTATTCTGTTCCCGTGGCATATGGTCAAGAGAAAAATCACTGAATTTTTTGGATAATTCCAGGACTTTGGTGCAATATAATTTCATCATCGGATCATGAGTTTCAAATCTCCCTGCGAACTGTTCTACTACTAACTTTGAGTCTGTGTAATGGTCCCTTTTTAGGGGGTACCAAAAGTCGTCCGGTTCGTTTAACAAGCGAACTCGGTTCTGATTTGTTTTTGTTGCGGGAAACAATTAAAAACTAGAAATAAACGATGGCACAGCGATGTATAGTGGAAACCCCAGGAATTGAGGTGAAAACCACTTGACTAAGAGTAGGTTATACTCTTAGCCTGTTCACTTAATCAAATAATCCGTAAGGAATACAACAGAGCCTTAATGAAAATGACAAGGAAATGAAAGAAATAAGAACTCCGGTAGGGTAACGGCCTGTTCTTACGCGTCCAAAGGGTCCTGCTATTTCCGTCTTCTTGCCCTGTATTTATAGAGTTTATAGCGTGTGTAAATCACGCTCTGTAACCGCCTCTGACAGGTTTGTTAGAGGTTGTTATCGCGGGATGTAAAATGAGGCTGGGACCGAGGCGTGGTCTGCGTGATCGGGCCCGAAGCGTGGTAAACGTGGGAAGGCCCGAAGCGTGGAAAACGTGGGAAGGCCCGAAGCGTGGAAAACGTGAGTTTGTAACCGTTCTGTAACCATTCGGACCGAACCCAGGAGCCAGCTGGCAGAAAACGCTTTATTTCGTTAAGGTTATCTTCAGTCCTCTCACTGAACATCGGGCCGCTCTTCCTTAAGTGTGTAAATGGGCTGTAGGAATTCGTTTTCACTATTTGAATCGGCCCAACGGTTGCTGGGCTTTACCCATCACAAGGTACCCGATCCTAAAGTTCTCATCACTAGCCCCTCGGGCTTGATTGTCAATGGCAGAGGTGATACAAGGCCGATCACATGATGTTTGCACATTCATGAGAACAAGGGACCGTACCTGTAGACAGTGAGAGTCCATGGAACCAATCTTTCCCTTAGTGTATGAGCCAATTACATTTGAAACTTAATAACGTATATTTAAGTTATATTTTTATCTTTGTTATCCTTTAAATATTAATATCTCGACCCGCGCCTCTTCACATTCGATAGTTCAAGAGGTGTGATGAGTGCGCTCCGTACTGTCACTGTCTTGGGCAGTATTACGTGGCGGCATACCATTGGCTGGGAGATTAATATTTAAATCGGGATTCTGGTCACTGTTTCTCCTCACCGTCATTATCGCGATGGAGAAATCGCAACAAGCTCTCTGTGCCCTCAATCGATTTTACGTCCAACCCTCTTTCAATCCGTTTTTCCTAAGGTATACACTCATGGCTCCTCACAAAATGCGCTACCCTTCTATGTCTGAGTTGGACATTGAGGAGTTTAGGTCTAGGTTTTAAATTCCGTCACATTACTCTATCTGGAGGGGACGGGAATATATTCCCTGTTTCCTTCTGGCGGAAATGAATGTGCCGGCATCGGCCATTCCGGTCAGTTACACCTCTCTAAAGTGCGGGCTTCGTTTTCCGCTACATCCCTTTGTAGCGGCCGTGCTTAAGGAGATTCACTGCCCCACTTTTGCGTTGTTCTCGGGCAGTTATGTGTATATAATAGCGTTCATTTTTTATTGTTACCAACAGAATCGGGCCCCTACCCTAGAACACTTCATTAATCTGTTCTTGGTAGGATCCCGAAAGGGGAAGGGTCTGTTAGATTTCCGCAAGTTGTACTACATAGCGATGCGCACCAAAGAGTGCACAATTGTAGATAAAGAGGAATCTCTCCATGCGTGGGAGGCCTGCTATGTGTGGATAACAGTCCCCAAAGAGGATCTGTTGAAAGTATGGCCGCGCTTAACCCACCCACGCATAGGTCAACTGGACCGAAGTAGGTTCAACCCCTCCCGCACGGACACCGCAAACACGCTTGCGATGTTCCCCCCTCCCAAAGCACGCCTTAGGCGAATAGACCTGCTTCGGGAGAAAAGATTGATAGAAATAGGTGTTGCGGGTAGGGCCGGAGCCCCAGCCCAGGAGGGGGTGTTCTCTAGTTCGGATCCATCAGAAGGATCGGGTATGAAATAATGTTTTAGTTTATACTTTCCTGATCCTTATGTATTTGTTTTGCAGATTCGACTGAGACAATACCAAGTTCTCGCTTCAAACGCATGGCAGCTGCTTCGGTCCGTCCTTCTGAAGGACAACATGAAGCATCAGGCAGCGCTGAGGGGAGCGAATCAGCAACGGGGGGTACGCTGGTCCATTCGGGGTCCAGGAACCCCTGATCCAAACAACCGGCGCGGGCACGCTGACCCTTCGCTGCACAGGGCCGCCTTCATCTAGGGACGAGCCTGCGTGTCGGGTATTTGGAGTGGTAGAGGAGGTGATAAAGGTTCGGATTCGTTCTTTGAGCTTATCCAGCCTCTATCAAATTGGTAACGCCTCCTTCATTAGTGTTAAAACTATTACTTTGTTGCTGCAGGGAGCCGTTCCCGTGGAGAAGGTTCACCCCGGTCCTCAGCTCAAGGTGAACGTCTCCCTGCCGCCGGTCCCCTTAAGAAAAGGGAAAATGGCGACCGAAGCGGAAGCCCCGCAGAAGCTGAAAAGGCTGAGAAAGGGGGACGGCGCTCCGGTCCCCACTAAGGGGATCGTTTTGAAGGAGTCTGGATCGGGCCCGAAGACTAACTCAGACTGGGGAGTTGCTCTGGGCCTGCTGGACAGGTTTAGTAAGGGGAGGAAGCTAACCTCCTGAAGGACTGCTTTCCTAAAGGACTTCCGCTTTTACGGAGAGCAGAACCCAGAGAACGTCCAGACGGACGTGACTGGGGAAGAAATCATGGAAGGCTTCCTCGACCTCACCACTAAGGTAATTTTCACTTGACATGAAGGCCCGAACTTATACTTAAGAATACGTTATCTTATGCAGATGTTGAGGAAGGCCTTCACAACTGCTATCACCGTGGAGAAGAACCAGGGTGGTAGCGTTGTATCCCAACAAGTCCAAGATCAACTTGACCTTGCAATAAGGCAAGTTGATATAAAGCATACTGAGTTGGTCACGGTACGGGAGGACCGTGACCGACTTGACAATGAGTTGCTAAGAGCCGGGACGGAGGTCTCACTCTTAGTTGATAAAGTCTCTGAGCTGGAGAAGATGAGACAAACAGCTCAGGGGCGTATTGCCGACCTGGAGGCCAAGCTGCGGGCCAAAGATGAAGAAATCAACGATGTCCAAGGTCGGGCCCAGGAGAAGAGGAATAAGCTGAATGAGCTTCTCCTTCGGGCCCAAGAAGAGAAGACGGCCTTGGAAGAGGAGTTGACATGGGCCCGCACTTTGACCGAAGGTTCGGTCCTGGAAGCGGTTCTGGGATTCGCTCGGTCCCCTTTGTTATTCGCTTTAGCGGATAACATACATGGGGTTTATACTGCCAAGTATCTAGATAACATGCGCAAGCAAATTATTCAGCAGTTCGGGCTTTCCCATTCGGACGAGCGATGGAGGATGATCGAGCCACTGGAGAAAGATGGCAAGTTTCAGGTTATTCCAACTTTGGAAGAACCTGTTCTGGAAGAGGACTCTTTCTTCTACCTCTTTGAAGAGATGGAGAGAGCGGTCAACCAAAAGGTGACCGATCAAGAAGAAGAACTGAAGCAGCTCGCGGCCCGGACCGAACCGTAGGAGCCGGAAGTGGAGGATAAAGAGGAAGAGCAAATTAGTTAGATCTAGTCATTACTTTGTATCTGTCTTACTCTTTATTCAGTATAAAGCTTTTCTCTTCAGCTCTGATTATTTTAATCACCAGAACGAAGTGACATAACTAACTTCTAAATAAACTAATAAGTTTTACATTCACGAAGTTATTTTAATCACTAAGTATAAGATTGGGGACTCTTATAAGGTGTTAACCATCGGTCCCAGACGTTATGTTTAGTTTATTCATATTAACTCTGATTGGATCGGTCGTTTGACATGGTGTATGGGTCACTCTTATTTCGTCCTTGGAGTCATTACTCGATTGGATAGGCGTAATCCGCGTTAACTATGAGTTTTTGTGAGCTTTGGCAGAACCTTGGTTCTAATAGAGTCCCTTAGGTTTTGCTGGCTAAGCTTGGCTCATAATACGTCTTATGTTAGGACCGATCTTATGTTTCGATATGCTGACTATCATCCCTTTGTAGTAGATTTCATAGGTACAAAAAGTCATCCCTAAAGACTGAATGCCGTTGAAGGGAATGTCTTAGTTCGTAATGAGTTCTGGGAGAATCACAACTCATCCATGGGGCTAGGCAAGTGCAGGAGCATCTGACTCGCCTTGCGGACAAGAAGCTTCGGTCACCAGTCCAGATTCGTCCTAAGTCAATCAACTCCAAGATCGGTCCATCATTCTATTAGAAATAGTTTATTTTGTACTTATTTGTTTTCTACTTACGTTTAATGGAATTTTTTATTGAGTCAAACACATTAATCGAAAATTCATAAGAAATATCGCTTTAAATTCATGACATTCCAAGTTCGGGGGACCTCTATACCATCCAATGTTTCAAGTTTATACGCACTTGATTCCAATTTCTTCGATATTCGATACGGTCCCTCCCAATTTCTGTCCAGCTTTCCAACGTTCCTCTGCACCTTAATGCTTCTGAGGACGAGATCGCCTTCAAAGAATTCCCTTGGGAGGACTCGNACGATGGCACAGCGATGTATAGTGGAAACCCCAGGAATTGAGGTGAAAACCACTTGACTAAGAGTAGGTTATACTCTTAGCCTATTCACTTAATCAAATAATCCGTAAGGAATACAACAGAGGCTTAATGAAAATGACAAGCAAACAAAAGCAATAAGAACTCCGGCAGGGTAACGGCCTGTTCTTATGCGTCCAAAGGGTCCTGCTATTTCCGTCGTCTTGCCCTGTATTTATAGAGTTTATAGCGTGTGTAAATCACGCTCTGTAACCGCCTCTGACAGGTTTGTTAGAGGTTGTTATCGCAAGATGTAAAACGAGGCTTGGACCGAGGCGTGGTCTGCGTGATCGGGCCCGAAGCGTGGTAAATGTGGGAAGGCCCGAAGCGTGGAAAACGTTAGTTTGTAACCGTTCTGTAACCGTTCGGACCAAACCCAGGAGCCAGCTGGCAGAAAACGCTTTATTTCGTTAAGGTTATCTTCGGTCCTCTCATTGAACATCGGGCCGCTCTTCCTTAAGTGTGTAAATGGGCTGTAGGAATTCGTTTTCACTATTTGAATCGGCCCAACGGTTGCTGGGCCTTACCCATCACAAGGTACCCGATCCTAAAGTTCTCATCAGTCTGAGAACATTCGCACTCTGCTAACTCTCATCTTTCGGGCCAGGGTCATTCCCGATAATACAACTTCATATTCTACCACATTATTTGTTCCAGCAAAGGAAAATTTAACTGCGGGATGAATAAGATCACCTTGTAGCGTTGTGAGGGTAATGCCCGCCCCTCTTCCTCCGAAGGTCGACCAATCTACATGGACCGTCCAACGATCGTCCTCTTGGTTTAGATATATAGCCGATCGGGTCATTTCAACCACAAAATCAGCGAGAACCGGAGCATTGATTGCTTCGGGGCAAGAATTCCAGATACATAGCGTTGAGTTTGATAGCCCATTTTGCTAACCTCTCATTTAAATCCGGTTGTTTAAGGACCACTTTCAGAGGCTTGTCCGTGTAGACATAAACCGTTCGGCCTTCGAAATAATGCTTCAGCTTAGATA
The DNA here is from genome assembly GCA_009725065.1 of Utricularia reniformis. Taxonomy (NCBI): domain Eukaryota; kingdom Viridiplantae; phylum Streptophyta; class Magnoliopsida; order Lamiales; family Lentibulariaceae; genus Utricularia; species Utricularia reniformis. The sequence continues at coordinate 466,748 of RWGZ01000643.1, forward strand.
CAGGTTTCCTCAAAGCCAGCATGAATTTTTCCAGGGTGGAGTATCTGGTCTCGGCAAACACTAGAGAATGACTTACATAATAAATAGGTTTGTGAACATCATCTCGGATGGTCACTAGAGTTGCGCTGACAGCAACCTCTGATACTACAAGATACAACCCCAAAGGTTCATCACAAGTTGGGCCCACCATCACAGGGGGAGGGCTTAAATAAGTCTTCAACTCTGAAAAGGCCCGATCTCACTCTTCGATCCAGTCTAGGTGACATGCTTTTCTTAGCACTCTGAAAAAAGGCAGAGCTCGGTCTGTGGATCTGGAAATAAATCTGCTTAGCGCAGCGAGTCGGCCAGTAAGCCTCTGAAATTCTCTTTTGTTTCTTGGAGGTTGCATGTCAATAATAGCATTCACTTTCTCATGATTAACATCTATGTCTTTCTCTGAAACGTAGTATCCTAAAAACTTTCCACTTCGGAAACCAAAGCAGCATTTGTTGGGATTTAATTTGAGCTTATATTTGCGGCATACTTGGAAACAACAAGAAAAATAAGAAATATGATCTTCATTATTCATAGATTTAACAATCATGTCATTAACATATACTTCCATAATATGGCCGATCATATCTCTAAAGATTTTGTTGACCAAACTCTGATATGTTGCTCCAGCGTTTAGGGTTTAGGTTCGCAATCCCTCAGCGCACGCATGCTCTCCAACTCCCTAGTGAGCTCGTCGGTTCGTCGATGCATCTGCTCTTGATCATTCCTAGGAGCGGGAGTTGGAGCTCTGGCCTGGGGAGCAAGAGTGGATCGATATCTCGGCCTCCTCATCGTTACACCGCGCCTGATGATTTCCTCATCATTAGTGCTACGCTCATAAGGGTCGCTCTCGTACCCTCTACTTCTCGGGACAGGGCTTGAAATAGCTGGTGGTTTTGTTCCACTTCTCTACGACGTAATTTCCAGTACCACCATCCTCACAACAGCTTCCATATCCTCTAAAGTGAATGTTGGTGCTGGGAGACTGTTGGGAAGCACGTCACTGTCGTTCAACGAAGTTCCAGTTGCAATGCCTTTGATTATCCTATCCCTGGTAGCAACTTCAAATGGGATTAGAGAAACGTCCCCACGGACGGTGCCAAACTGTTATGGTCCCTTTTTTGGGGTTACCAACAGTCGTCCGGTTCGTTAAGAAACGAACTCAGTTATGATTTATATACGGTGGGAAAACGTTTAAAAAATGTAAACAATGAACGAGGCAAGGCAATATAGAGTGGAAAACCACGGAAAATCAGGAAAAAAAAACTTGACTAAGAGCAGGATAAGCTCTTAGTCGATTCAATAATCAGATCCGAGTTCATTACAAGAGTAACAGAGGTTTATGAAAATAACGAGGGATAGGAAAGTGATAAGAATTCCGGCAGGGTAACAGCATGTTCTTACGCGTCCAAAAGGTCCTTCTTGTTCCGTCGTCATGCTCTGCATTTATAGAATTGAAGGCTTGTGTAATCCACGCCCTGTAATTGCCTCTAACAAGTTTGTTAGAGGTTGTTGTCGCGCGATGTAAAACGTGGCCGGGACCTAAGCGTGGTCTGCGTGATCTGGCTCGAGGCCTGGTAAACGTGTGGAGGCCCGAAGCATGGAACGCGTGGGTTTGTAACCGTTTGGACCGAACCATGGGGCCATCTGTCATAAACCGTTTTATTTCGCCAAGTCTATCTTCGGTCCCATCGCGGAACATCGGGCCAATTAATCTTAAATGTACTAAGCTGGGCTGCGCAAGTTCACTTCTATTACATGGGTCGACCCAATCGTTATTGGGCCTCATCCATTGCAGGGTACCTGGTCCTAGGATTCTCATCACCGACCAATAAGAAATGTCGAGTTCTTTTGCAACTCAAACTAAAGCTACAAACAAAATGTTTTACAAAACTTGTGGAAAACCCATTGTTTTCGTGCTGCTCTTTTATTCTCTATAATTCTTCTAAGATAGTGATCCACATTACCGCGGCTAACAACATTATATAATGGATATGGTGGGCTTTATGTTAAAGCCCACCAAATCTTTGTCGACCCCATCCAATGCACTCTCAGTATCACATTGTATAATCTGTTTCATATTGAAACTGATTTATGAGAGCCACTGTCATTCCCCCTACTACATATAATCAAATTTGTTATCTTAATTTAATTACACTTAATTCTCATAATACAAAGGCATGATGCCATAGTCTAAAATTTAGAACACAAGGCACTGCATAACTATAATATTGATATGTATTTAATACACAGCGGAATCGAACAAACTTAGTCATTCATACACAGTGTAAGCTAATTTACATAGTCATCTACTAACTAGTCTGTATACACATAAAACCGAACCAAAGTTCTTACAAAATAAACTAGGAAAAAATGCTCCTTATCCTGATCCGATCTTGGCAGCATCTAATCTACTGCTCATCTTCAGTTCCTGTGTAACAATGGTTCATTGAGTCGTCCTGAGAGTGATGATAAATAAACATGTAGTATAATAATGCAACATGTATAATCACATAAATATGAAAAACATAACACATAATACATAAACATAAGCACATTATATGCAGACTGTTGCTCTTATCATGTTAAATTTACCAGCATAACAGTCCTAGCACCTGCCTTAATCCTAGGCTTACGCATCACCAAGAATCAATGAACATAAGTCATGATTCGTCTAGTATAAAAAACAGATAGAAAGCACGATCAATCCATCTAATATTTCTGAAAAACTGCACAACAGTCTGTCGATATTTTAAATCCATACGTTTTTTAGAGCTCATATGATATCCAAAAATCATGTAAAATACTCATTGGAAAGCTAGTTAACTGTTCTAAAAACGGATAGAAGAAACCATTTTCACAAGAGCCCTCTAAACATGCGAAAACAGATCAACAACATGATGTCATGTCTTCAGGGATAAAACTGTATTGTTTCTGTTAAACGTAAAATAACTTGCTGGTGTGATAATGGTTTTCATAAAAAGTAAAATTCCTCTGAAACTAGACACACAGAGGTTTTCATACATGTAAAAATTATAATTATACGACATTGGTAGAATTAACAGAAAAATTTGTAATATAGAACAGTAACATGACTGCAGATGATTACTAACCTACATGATTCTCTCATTCATCCCATTCACCTTCGATTTCTTACTGATTTCCCTCGTCTATATCCTTTAGAACTTACCTAAACCTGCTGTAAAACCATCATTAGAACCATAATCAACTGATAAACAACTTAGAACACAATTTCATCAAACTTACTCCTCAAAAATATGTTGTTATGTTGTGGTTGTTGTTTTTCGGGTTTCTTGAAATTTTTCAGCCTTGGTTTCTACTTCTTGCGTGAGTTTTGTGGATAATAATGATATTTGGTATGCTAAAAATATGTGGAACACATCCAAGCTACTCCCCAAGGCTCCAATAGCAACATGTCAACACAATTAAATGAAATATGAAGTCTTTCATTTACCATGTCTAATAAAATATATATTTTCAACCTTATATTACTCTCATGTACCTTAATTCTTGTTTAAAAAGATCTCTCAAAGTCCAGAGTCTTACTGCCACCACTTTAACAACACCATATCCTTTTATGCCTCTGTGATCGTACTCTGCTTCACTGATCGACAAACCACACATTTCTATAACCGAGCACCCCAAGAAATGATTGTTCCTCCAATTAGTGATACCAATCATGAGGTCGACTTCCTCTAATTCAATTCTCCTACAAATTCCGCATCACATAAACATTACAGTTTCAACTCCTCCCTAGCTTGATATATGAGGCCAATTTCCTTGGTCTCCTTCAAATATCTCAAGAGTGACTTGGCTTCTTCTCAATGATCATTCCCTAGTTCTACATATATCAACTCAGCACTCCCACAACAAAGGCAATACAGTCTTGCACAAACAATCAAATGCATTAGACTGCTTACCAATGATGCATATGGTACCATCGACATTTCTTCAAGATCGGTTTTGTTGGCAGACAAGAACTCTTGCTCAGTCGAAACTAAACACCCATTGGCACATTGACATCCTTTGCATACCTCATGTTGAACTATTTCAACAATTGTTCAACATATCCCTGTTGATGAGCAACGATTTCTCCTGTTGCCCCGTTTTTGACGAAAGTCATCCCAAGAACCCTAGTGGTCGGCTCCAAGTCTTTCATCCCAAATACTTTTGATAGCTGAGTTTTCAAGTTTTTTATCAATCCCATGTCCTTACTAATCGGCAGCATGTCCTTGACATAAATAAGTAACAGCACAAATATGACCTTACTAATGGTTTTTCAGTACATGCAGTGGTCTTCCTTAGACCGCTCAAACTTGCTTTCTTTCATGAAATTATCCAACTTCATGTACTGTTGTCTTGGTACCTATTTGAGATCATAAAGACTCGTTCTCACTCTGCATACCTTCCCTCATCACCTTTCTTCCACAACCCATCGGATTTTTCTATATACACCTCTTCCTCGACATATGCATACAGGAAAGTTGTTTTCACATCCAACTGCTTGATCTCCAAGTCAAACTGGGCAGCAAGCACCAAAGCTGCTCTGATAGAAACAAGCTTGACGATAGGAATGAAAACTTCATCAAAATCAATTTCTTTCTTCTGGCCAAACCCCTTCACCACTAGTCTCACTTTATACCGAATGATGTTATCAAATTCCAGCTTCTGTTAAAGACCCACGTGTTCGATAACGTCCTCCTCCCGACCGGTGAATTCACCAGTCCATAGGTATGATTCTTTTCAAGCGAGGAAAGCTCATCATGTATCATCTGTCTACATCGGTCATTGTCTTTCATACTCAAAGCCTCCTTAAATGTTTCAGGTTCTCCATGTTCTAAGATAAGCACATAATCACTTGCTGGTTATTTGTTCGAATGGTGCCTAACTCTTGTAATCCTTCTTAGATATCCACTCGCTGCTTTAGATTGACTATGTTCATGAGCTTCACTTAGGGCCTCAGCATCAACATCTACATCGTTGTTTTCAATGTGGGTCGGTAGTGACCTTAATCATAGTGTCGATCGGCACTGCCGATCAGTCTTCTTCAGTGTCGGTCAACATTGACGACCGAGGTTCCTCAATGTTCACAGGTTCCGTCCCCTTGGACTTAGAAGTCACATCGGTGATATTTTCATGATTAAAAATACCACATTCATTGACCATATGACATTCTTCTCAGTCGGATTCCAAAGTTTTTAGCCAAATTAACGCTACTTATATCCCAGAATAACTCGAGTTTGGGAATGCGAATCAAGTTTCTTTCTATGTTCCTCAGAACTAGTATCTTGATCTTGCAACCGATCACACTCGGGTGATCAAACTTTGGTTTTCTCATGAACCAAGTTCATTAGGAGTCTTAAAATCAATTGATGCAAAAGGGGACTTGTTTCTCATATAACATGCGGTCGACAGTAATTCACCCCAAATCTCTTCGGCAACTTTCCAGTGGCGAGTATGCACCTCGCCTTATACAGTAGTGTTTGGTTTAGCCGTTCTATTAATCCATCGTTTTGCAGTTTTTTTGGCTCTGTTCTTTCATATATAATCACATTCTCTTTGTAATACTCATCAAACACATATGACATGTACTCCTTGCCATTATCACTCCTTAAGAAGATCAACTTCTTTGCGGTCTTCGTTCGGCCATGTGTTGGAATTATTTGAAACTGATAAAAGCTTCATCTTTTTTTGGCCGGATACACCCATGGCTGCCTTGTAGCATCATTCACAAATGATACAAAATATTTCTTCCTACTAAATGTCTCCACATCCACTTCCCCACAAACATAGATGTAAACTAGTGCAAGAGGCTGTGATTTTCTTGTGGACTTGACTTGAAAGGCAATCGTGTGTTGCTTCCCTTCCAAATAATCTTCACATCGACTCACCACACAGTTCTCATCCGATAGAATAACCTCCTTCATCAAATACATGAGTCCTTCGGCTACTAGATGGGACTATGCGACTTCACCACGGTCGAAAATGTGTCGGTCATCTTCATCATGGTCAACACCATTGGTATGTACAGGGTCCATTGTAGCACTCCGCTCATAATCCCCAGTGACCCTTTCTTCAGCTTCTACGAGCCATTTCCGCACACACTTGTATACCTTTCAAGATCGAAAACATTTTTGGAAATAAAATTTAGTCGTAATGTAGGAATATGTCTTACTTCGTTCAACACGAGCTTCATCCCCGTGTTGGTCATCACGTCTATACATTGGGGTTTGTTTTACTTGTATCTAATGCCCACGATCAACGATGCACTACAATTTTCCATCTTAATCATGCCGAAGTTTCCAGTAGTGTAAGACTTGAAACCGATGTGATTTCGTGTAGTATGGTAGAAGGCAGCTGAGTCGAAGACCCACTCCTCAGATCTCCCCTGTGACAAGTTCATCTCCTAAAATGACAGGACGATCAACTCGTCACCTGCGATGAGCCAACCATGTTGGATTCCTCGGCCTCTTTGTTGCCCTTCTTCTTGTGCACTTCCTATGATCTTTTATAATGGACACAATCTTTGTTCAAGTATGACCCCACACCAAAAACATGATCTCCCTTCGCCACTAGAAGATTTACCCGCATTCTACTTGTCACCCCCTAGGTACTTGCTTCTCCTTTGTTTCGCCGACTTATTAGACCCTCGTCCCTATCGATCGGTTGTAGTGGCCAGTGTCCCCCGACGGTATTTACTGGTTTCTCTTCTCCTTACTTCCTCGTTTAAGAGACTCTCAACAACTCCTATAGATAAAGACAATACTAATGAGGAATTACTCAAAGCCACCACCAATGTCTCTCGTGTATCAAGCAGTGTGACGAGGAGAAGCAGCGTTTCTAAGTCATCATCATGTTTCAAATTGACCCTAGTCAGCTTATTCAACAAGTCCGGCAACTTATTCAGGTTTTCGGCCATTGGACTCTGTCGACATATCTGAGATTCACTAGTTTATTAATTGTGCCGACCTTGTTTTGCACATTGTTCTTCTAACAAATATTCTGAAGCTCCTCCCACATGACCTCCGGGTTCGTCGACTATCCAATATGATGAAACAGTAACAGGTCAATCCACAACCTAATGTATGCAGTGCCTTATTTCCATTTCTGCTGATCTATCCCCTTTTGACGACTTGATCGTCGCCCACAAATCCTTACAGGACAACAACTCCTCCATCTTGATCTTCCAGATGGAATAATTTGTGGAGTTCAGTTTAATCATCGAGACCATGGAATCCTCCATTTTTTCCTTTGTAACAAGGAAAATAAGCAAAAACTTTCTGCTACACTCATGTAACTAGATAAACCAGCTTCGATACCTCTATTAGTTTAACTGGATTTGACTGATTCTTTTACCGATTAAACTTATCAAATTAGATACATATATGAGATAAAAAACATCAAAATTTTACGTGGAACCTGAGTATCGGGAGAAAACAACGGACCAACTTATTGTCAATCTACTATCACGAAAATAACCAAAAGTTTACAGCCACAAGAACTATTGAGTTCTTGTGCAACTCTAACCAAAGCAACAAACTGAATGTTTTACAAAACCTGTGGAAAACCAATTCTTTCGTACTCCTCTATTATCTCTTATAATTCTTCTAAGAAGATCATCTGCATTAAAGTGGTTAACATCATTATATAATGGTTACTATAGACTTTAGGTTAAAGCCTACCCAATCTTTGTTGACCCCATCAGTGCACCCTTCGGCTGACTGATGGCTAGAACTTAATAGTGATCGGCATTCTCCTTTATAGTGGTCTTTATCCGCCGAACCAGTCTTCGGAAGTGTCAATCAGTCCCTTCGTGAAAGTGTCAATCATACCCAACAAAAGGTGGTGTGCCTCAAGATTTCATACAAAATTATACCTCATTTATTATGGTAACGTATATGAATATTCTCATAGATTATAGAAACATGAATTTTTATTTAATTGTTATTTACAATCGAAAGCACATTTCGAATTTAATATTTATTTCCTTATTTAATTATTTTATTATCTATTTAAACAATGTAATAGTTTATTATTGAGTTGAGTGAGTAAGAATCAAATTTCATTTTCTTTCATATCTAGAAATTCAACTTCATAGGTTTGACTTATACCAAACAATGACAAAAATATTGTTATGTTGATTTTAAGTGAGATTCCTACATCTTCTCCTCATGGAGTAGAGATGGAATTTCAATATTTGTCTAATGAAATATGGTTTAACCTATTTGTAAAATTAGGAATTTGGTCCCTGTGTTTCTCCGTAATTGGAAATTTAGCCTCTGTTTGTAGAATAGTTTATTTGACCTAGTTATTGTTATTTTTAAGAATGCAAGCAGTCACACTCTGAGGGGTGTTACACAGGCGATTACATTTCATATTTAGTGAAGTAATCAATTTTGTCTTGATTCATGATATTACTTATTGTTTATCCATCTTTATTGGCACATATTTAATCATCACTTTAAAAATATTGCACCTTTGCCCATCATCACAACTTTTGTTGAATAAATTTGATTAATTATTTTTTGATCCTACAGCTTTTAACCGATTCAATTTTAATCCCAGAACTGACACCTGTAACCAAGAAACTATAGAGAAACAGCAAGGTCAATATGCGTGAAATCTGAGAAAAGTCCGAGTTTTTTTACTAGGGTATCACTATGAGAATAAATCATATTTTTTATTAACAAAATAGTTGATTTTTTTTATAAAATTGTGTATTGTCCATGTTAAATTATTAAATGTGTATAATTATTTTAAACTTAGACCCAAATAATTTATAATTTATTATATATTTATTAAATTTTAATAGTAATAGTAATTCGAGTCTAGCCGATTAAGGCCCAAAATTGATTTTTTCGAACTCAAACGAGTTCGATTAAAGTTTCACTTCTGAACCAAAGAGCGAACCTCAAAATATCTAACAATATTTATTTATTTAAAAAAAATTAAAATTGTTTATATAAAGAATTATTACTCACTCTAAATATACCAATTATAATAAATGCAAATTTAAATAAACTCTGAACTCAAATATTAGTGTGCTAACGAATTGATTTTTCAAAATGAATTGGCACCAAACTGATATAGCCCAAAATATTTTTATGATATATTAGATCTGTTTATTTATTAAGTACTTTTAATTAGTTCATTGTAAATGGAAACGTAGAAGTGTTGATGGAGTACATAATAGGATTCCCCAAGGGGAAAGCGTGAGCCCCTACGCTGCAATGAATTATTTATGCAACAACCTAGACTAAAATCTCAGAATCTAGACTATCATATGGTATTTTCAGTCTATAATCAGTTGATGAAGAATGGGGGCTATTTTGACAAAATAGCCACATCAAAAGTGAGTATTTACCAAAATACTTATCTGCAATACAAATTCATCTGCCAAAATACACTGCAGATGGATATTTTGACAAATACCCACTTTTTCAGTAGGTATTTCAGTAAAAAAGGTGAAGAATGGGGCCAATTTGATCAGCATAGGTCGCAAGGTTTCCCAAGAATATCTAGAATATAAAACTTTTTACCAACTTTGCTTGATCTTGAATTTATTTTCTGCATATTCAGTAGGGAGCTACCGATATAGGTATAACTACAATGGTAGGTGAATATTGCATGCTTCCTTAATCTAACTTTGGTGATCAAGAGCTTGAAGGGGAGGACGCCCGTATTGCAGCTGACCGAGTAATAAAGTAGGGGGACACGCATGTTGCCAAATTACAGAAATCAAAACAAGGTACATGCGTGTGGTCGATGCAATGAATATGGACCACCAATCAACTCTCTAGACTACGAGCTGAACATATGGGAGAGCGCAACGATTTAATACAATCTAGAGACTTAGATGTTGAAAATGGAGGTCGGGTGATATTTGAAGAGCTAATATCGATAGATGTGGAAGATCGATAAAGAGAAACTTAACACGAAGTGGTGATATTGATCGGTCTCATCAATAGATTTAGCATTGGGATGATTGTGATGAATTTATTTCATATTGGTCGGATTAGACTTGGATCGATGTAACTTGTTGGTTACATATATGAAAGAAGATACATGGAAGGCATAGAGATATATCGTGTTAGCTAAATATATAGAAGATACAAAAGTATCTTGTTAGATACATATATGAAATAAGATATGAAAATATATCTTGTTAGTTAAATATATGGAAGAATGTACAAACGTATCTTATTAGATACATATGTGGAAGAAATATATGCATATATATGTTGTTATCAAAATATATAAAAGATGTGGAAAAGATAGGGAAAAATAATATTGTAAAATATTTAGTAGAATATTCTCTAAATTATATTATAGTTTGGACTTTATAAATAGTGGGTTCATTAACACAATTGAAAACAAATTAAGGGTTAACATATTCTTTGCTATTCTTATTGTGGTAATGAGTTCACTATCGAAGTTTATCGATCCTATAGTTTTTTTCCTATTCTAGGTTTCCACACTAATTGTTGTGTCTTCTACGTTTTTTTCATTTAGGATTTGTTCTCATCGCATTATTTCGATATTACCCTGGGTAAAGGGAATCTTTTTCCTCTCTAGAGGGAATTTTCCCAAAAATTGGTGGTTGATGTTGGGTGATATCAGATTGTGGCGATGGGGTAATACCGAACGATCTCGAAGATGTTTATTGTGACGACTATTGGTAATGGAAGAAGCAAATTGAAGGATCTACAAAGGCATGATCTCAGTGTGGCTCTAAAGAAGGATACACCGTACGAGATGATATATGTCGAGTGATCGAGAATCAAAGAAAAGGTTCTCGGGTCGTGGAGGAACCTTTAATGAGAGACGTTTCATTCAACGTTTTAGATAAAAAAACAAGGCACTGGATGATAAAAGCGATAGAGGATATGTATGCAAAACCTACATCAACAAATTTAGTACATCTTGCAAAGAAACATTATACCTTGAAGGTGAGTTCCGTTTCAAAACACTTGAAAGAGTTCAATAATCTTGCTAAACAACTTGCATCAATGAACCAAGAAATCAAGGATGATTAACTAGCAATTCTCTTACTTGGAACATTGCGGACATAAATCATGGAAAAGTACTTGTCGGACAAGAAAGTGTTGAAAATTACTATTCGAGGACACATATCGATCATTTCTAATGTCGTAGTTGGTTGTTAAAGGACGCGAAGTATATTTCCGGTCTAAAGAAGAATTTGATTATGGTTGGCCAACTTGATGCAAAGGGGTTATTGAACGACTTTTTGGGCCGGATGTTGCAAAGTGTCGAATGGATAAATTATCATGAACGGGGGAGTTAAGTCTGAAGTGTGTATGTGGAGATCTGCACCATGGAGGACTGATTGGTTATCACAGCACACAATATCACACCAAAGGTCCCCTCGGGGTGCAAGAGAGAGGGCCCCTTAGACGAATCCCTACATCGGCAATAGACGGGGAATGATCGTATGTTAAGTATAATGATTCGTCTTCCATTGCATGAGGCCTTTTCCCTAGCAAAGTGGTAAGCGGAACGTTAGAACTGGAAGGTTAAGCGTGCTCACCCTGGAGCAATTCAGGGATGGGTGACCCACTGGGAAGTGTGGGAGCTAGGGAAAAAGTAAAACCGTGAGGATTAGGTGGGTGTCATTATGGTCAGCCTAGTCCAAAGCGGACAATATCGTGCAAGCGGAAAGGCGGGTCGTTACAACCATCATATGGACCTTTCTTGATCTCCTCCAATGACAAGCATAGAAATATCATTGTCTAGATGCGTAATTTTTTCACTCCCATCTAAATACGAATATATTATTACAATAGGTGGTTTTTATCCATTTGAATATGACCCTCATGGGTCATGTTGGAGAAGGATGTCATTTTAATTTCTATGGAGAGTAATAATGACCAAAACACCATCGAGGTTTCCGCTCTCTCGATTGGGCCAAGGAGGAATCTTAAAATATATGGGATTGTCGTGTTCACGCGTGCGAAATTTAACCGATGAACCAATTTAATAACCAATATTTACAAATTATAACATTAAATGTATATAAATGGCGTCTATTGTACAAACATAGATTTCCTCTGATTTTAAAGTATTTTGGACACAACATCTCTACAGACTAATTTGAGATTAATCGACTTGACAATTAGAAATAAGGTATGCTTCTTTTATAGCATATGCTATATAACTTTAATCTTTTTCAATTTTAAATGCAATATACCACATCTACCACAACATTCCCCCAGTCGATGGCCTAGTAACACCGAAGCGGATCGAAAATCCGAAGATAATATAAAAGAAAGGATTTTATTTCTTTTGTTTGAATAAGATCAAGGAATCATGCATATACATAATGTTTGTGCAAATTGGAAATATGTCAAGTTCAAGACATCTTCTCTTCGTTTACTATGATCGTGATTTTACAAGAAGCATCTCATTTACGATTAAGTTTTCTAACATGTTTTTAAACATCTACTTTATTCAAGACAAAGCCACCAACATTCCACGACTGTGGATGAACTTTTTTATATTTCCTTTTTGCCCCTCGATTTTTGGAAACCTCCCTTCTAATTGTAGGTTTTTCCTAGAGATCTTCAATACATTGTAAATCAAGTTTTCTCATATCACCGTTCATCGCCTTATTTTTCAGAAAATATAGATAATTCCGCATGAGATATGGCTTTGGAATCATACACTAATGAAATATGTATTGAAGATCTCCCATGTGCCTACAAAAAATTATTCACTCATCAACCTATGAAGTTTTATATCCATCAATTCTTGTCCTTAACTAATGAACGATGATGCAGTTAATAACTTTTGTGAAAATTTTGATTTTCGGTTGCGCTATAGATTTGAAACATTGACAGATATTATAATATTCGAGTCACTCTTTAACGCAAATTCTATAAAATTGTATTTTAATGATATCAGATATTAAAATACAAGGTATCCAAGACTGAAAACAATATATCATCCATAGAAAGCTTATCACTTTTTGGTCTCGGAGTGGGGACACGGCTTCGACTACTATCCATTTAGAGAAATCATCAACAACCATATAAAAAATTTCTTTTGGGCAAGAGCAGTAGGGAAAGCTCCCACAATGTCGATGTCCATTGTGTCGAATATGCAATTTGTTGGCAATAGTCTCATTGTCACCATATGTACATGATATAAGTTTAAATGAAACTCACAGTGTGAGAAACATCGAACCAACTTCATAGAATCTTGCCTTATAGTTGGCCAGAAATAAGAGGCCTTATGACCTAAAAAAATCAAGATTGAAAGAGCTGAGTAATCACCACAATGGTTAACATGAATTTCTTCCATAACTTTATTGGCCTTGGTTGTGGATAAACAACGAAGATATGGTCCACCAAAATATTTTTTATGCAACTTCTCATCTACGCAAAAGAACTTAGATGGTTGGTGAGGTTTAGCATGATTATGTGAGGCTTAACCCTCGTTTTGAGGTAATTCTTCTCTAACTAAATAATTAAAAATTATGTCCATCCACGATAGTTGGTGAGATTAAGTATCTACCGAAAATAGGATAGTACTTGAGAAGTTTAAATTAGTCACTTCGGTGGTTGACCTTTCTATAATGACCATAGACAGTTGATAATGAGTCTTTTTTTTATTCTTGATTCATCATAAAATTCTAGGAGTGTAGTAGATTTTGAAAAACCATATTCATTTGTATTCTCTTCACCCGGGATATAACCGAGTATTAAAATAGTTAAAATTCTAACAATCGCCTATTATTTTGTCAAATATAAAATCATATTCTCATCCTTATTAGTAAAATCCTCTTAAAACTAATCACAACTAGCTAAGACTAGGAATAAGCATGTTAATACGTCATACTCTGCCAAATTGATTGTTGAAGGTAAGTGATGTTTCACAATATATTCAAGCTCCTAACGTGATTTTCTCACAAAGATATAAATCAATCCCTAACCTTCTTGCCCAAACAACAAATTAATCCCAATACTCAACATTACAAGATGTCTCTCATTGGATAATTTCCACCATAAATTATGTTAGAACTTGTGATTTTGATGTACGTCTCAACATATATTCAATTTGGTATTACCAAAATCGATGTTCCATTTGGATAGTCTACCGGATGCGTAAACTTATGACAAGATTGGCTCATTGAACCCATTACGTAACAAGTTTTCTACTTGCTCATCGATCGCTTTCTCATTTTCACTGAAAAATTTCTTTTTTCTGATAAAATGGTCGCATATCAGATTTTTTGTATACCCTCTCATAATTCTGACAAGACAAAAAAAACTATTAATATTGTTCTCCAAAAAGTAAATTACCTCATTTTAAATTTCTAGTAGAATTTTTTGCCAGATAATAATTATTTTATCTAGGTTATTTGGAAAAAAACATAATGGCCTTACTGTGATGTGATATCGACCGGATTAATTTATAAGATAATAAATACATAATATTGCACGCTTTACGAGGATTCTATGATATTGGACTTTTTCTCCAATTTGCAAGTCATGGGCCCAAAATAGGAAAAATAGACCTAAAAGTAAGGAAATTGGCCCACTAGCAATAAGGAAGGGTTCTAGGTCACTAAAGGCTTTTGGTACGCTCCCAATGCAATTGTTTCGTGTGGACGTGTTCGGAAATTCGCTTAGATTTGATTTATGTACTTCGTTGCATGGTTTTGTTCCTACATTCAATGGATTTGATATTTTATTTAGCACAGAGTTGCTCCTTGAACTCCATCACTTTGATTTGCTCTCGCTTTCATGTGGAATTGTTCTCTTAACCTATTCGTGTGGATTTGTGGTTTAGAGCCGTGTGGATTTGTAGTTTTATTCCCGTGGACTTGCTAATCTACTCGCGTGGATTTGTCAAATCGCTTTGACTATACAGTTCTGATCGTTTTTATCTCTTTCTCGTTTCTACAATGGCCGACATTTTACATGATCGGTGACATGTCTCTCTCAAACTGACCATTAGCTATCAGCCGACTCGATGAGCCTATATGTTTATCTTTCCTAGGTAGAGAGACCTAGGCGCTAACTCGTTCCCATCCAAATATGTTTGGCCCTATGGTACATACAAATCTCATCTCTAGGAACCTCTATTTTCCTCTCTTGGGAATGTCTTACATGCGGCTGATCGTGCTCATGAACACAATGTCGGGCTAAGTGTTTCAACCTTACTCCAAGTCCTCTCTTCTTTTTTTCACTTTTACTGCTTTCTTCTTAAGTGTTACTTACTCTTTTTCCTATTAGAACATTTTTCCCTATTTTATTATGTTTACTCCGCTCACTTGATCGTCCTAGTATCTTATGCCTTCTCTATTTTCTTTTCCTACATACACGAATTAACATATTAGACTACCGTATGACACTATATCATCCTCTTGTTGATTTTCCACTAGTTACATTACTGTAGGTGTCCGCTATTCCTCTTTCGTTACGTTTCTGATTCGATTTGGGACGAATCCTCTCTTCCTCTACAAATTTGTTATGAATTGCAACCATGTTCCCAAAAGCCATGATGAATTTTTAAGTAGTCAAATTTCACGATGAATTGCTAACAAGCATCGAATAGCGATAAATTGCAATTGTGTCCCAAAATTAGTGATGAATTTGCAAGTTGGTGCAAAATCACGATGAATTTGCATGTATATCCAAAATCGAGATGAATTCGCACTCTGGTCCAAGTTCGCTAGGAATTTCTCTAGCATCTTTTTCTCAAGTTTTTTCATTTCAAAGAATCAAATGCGTCCCTCAATCCCGGAGTGTCTGGTATGAAAATGTGTCCATTAATACTATCACACCAATTCATCCTTACCTTCATCTAGTTGTTGTGATTTCGTGATATTTCCCTCCTCCAACAGCCATTTCTGCATCAACTTCATGTGCCTTAGTGACCTCGTCGAGTATGTCTAATCGTACAATGATTGTAGTGAACACCGATTCTGCTAACTCAACCACTTCGAGTTCCAGTTCCTCCATATGTTTTACCAACAACTTGGTCGAAGCTGCTCATTCCAGGTTTCTACATGGCCTCGTTTTAATGCATGTGGCCCCTTTAACGGGGTGGATGGTTCATGGCCTCATTGTCCTTTCCTTCGGTCCTCCCTTGTATCATCGTTGTCACCAATGTACTCACTAGGGTTTGGAATATGTCCCTCGGGATTTCCTAGCTGAGGGCGATCGAGGTTGACGAATCTGTGACCGGTTTCTCAGATGTCAGTATTGGATTTTATTCTTCGCTCTCTTAGTCTGAGTTCGCTTGACCTCTTGTCCTCAATGACATCCTACAAAACCATTGTTAGCTTCCCTATCTTTGTACACCCTAATCCTACCAGTTTTGACCGTAAATCGGGCCTAGATGAATTTTAAAAATTGAACACAGTTGGCAACAAAAAAGATTTAAAACAAGGTTAAAAAGTTCAATACTGAGCAACTAAACATTTAAACAAATAAAGGTTCACTAGTTCAATTTTAAAACGACACAACATCTTACTCCGACAACGGACAACCGACAACATTCCATTTCCCTTTCTCACTCCTCAGCCTCTTCACCTACAAAATCATTGAAGCGGTCACAATTTATTAAATAAAACTTCATTGCCAACACATTCACAACATTTCTTTTCTTTCTTAATCATTTTATATTATTATTAGTTTTTGCTTATATTTCCTTATAGTTTTATAGCTTTTCTTTTCTTTCCTTTATATTTTATCTTAGTTCCGTACTATGGCAAGATTCAACATGCTCGGTTGCATCTCAAGCCGGATCTGATCGTTAACTTTTAGCCGATCCGACGGGCATGTATGCTTCTATTCCCCGAGTAGAGACTCAGTCGCTACCCTGCTCCATCCTATTTTTTTGGGTCATGTAGTACGTACATCTCATTCTTGAGAACCAAGATATCAATTCCTCAAGCATGCCCTCTATGTGTCTGATTTTCCACCTAGCACGATATCGGATTCGGTGTTTCCACCTTACCCGAGTTTTCCCTTTTCATTTATTTCTTATCATGATCTTACTCTTCCCTTATACTTGAACTTCCTTTAATTCATTGTGTTTGCTTAGCTTACCTTGTTAGTCTCGACTCTTTATGTCTCCCTACGGCTTCATGGATGTACGAAATGTCCTATTATACCAATCACGTGGCATTATGTCATGAAAACTTGATTCGGCGGCAGGTTCTTAAACAAGGTACTCTCGTCTCCCTACAGTCCAACAGCGAAGATGCATCATTTAAGGGCCTCCGAATCACGAATGGTACCCATGCGAAGCTCGAAATCGCCACCTGGTCGATCGGGTCTCCAACCTCTTTGAACATTGACAATCCCTCGGGGTTGCGATAGGACCGATCCGGTATTGCTGCCTAGGACTCCTTAGAAAATGGGAGCAATATGTCTTCCAATGCGACAGAAATACCTCCTTCATGCGGCGAGGAATTACACAATGCAGTGCAAATTCATGTGAGGAGTAAGTATTTATAGAAAACGAAGCTCACTACTCCAACATACTCCAAAGTCAACTTTATCTTACTATAGCCAATTTGTTCCTAAAAATACAATTTCACCCCGAATAGTATTGAGAACGCTTCGAACATCTCGTTATGTGTCTTGAACTAAATTTGGTCCTGTAAAATTACAAAAATACATCTAATGCAATGTCAATTCAAAATGAGTTTGAAAACTCAAAACATTTTGAGAAACGTGTTGGACTATTCTCGAGTAACCAAACTTACAAAATATGCTAGGACAATATTGGTAAGTCTACCACATGGAACTATTTGACAACCCTCATTTTGATTTATCAATAGAATTTTAACATTAGATTTTTGTCTGTTTTTCTTAACAAACAAAAATCGTATAAATTGTAGTTGCTGCATATTCTATGGACGAATATGGAAACACCAATACAACATGACTTTCAGATTACCTTAGAGAATCTCTAATAACAATGGTGTACTAGATTTTTGTACCGGATGATATACATACAATAAAGTAGTTGATACGCAAATATTAGTTCATATAAGTTTTTTTTCCGGTACCACTTGATTTAATTTTTTAGGGTGATATAAGTTTTCTTAGTATCCTAGCAATAAATAGAATATATTTTATTAAAATTATTTTAATATTTAAAAAATTAAATATGATACCGAGAGGTTTAACATCCTACACATCGGCCTTAAAGGCCCGGACCGACATTCAGGATCAATAGAAAACAATGCGTTGAACATATTTTCAAACTAATTATTTCAAGATTGATATCTCAATTCTTTGCCTCTTCATTTACTTCTACAAAGTAAATTCAGATCAATTTCAGGACATGAGAGGTCTAGCTATATGCATTTATGTTTAATTAGGGATTACAGAAAAATATGACCAGATTATAGAAGAATTGGTCTAGTTAAATGAATCTGGTTATGGTCTGAGTTAGATTGGTTGAGACCCATTTTATGTGGGTCACTTGCGGTATGATGAAATCAAGATTTGAAACTCGATTAAAACTCGAATAAATTAAATAATACTATTATTGTATTCCCACTAATATCAAATATAAAATATAAAATTTATTTTTATTTATATGAATTAAGTATTTTTTCAAAAAAATAATGTTGATGATGCCTTTGTATAAATATTAAATATATCAAAAAGTGTATTTATGTGATCGTAAGTAAAACAATTTACTAAAAAGTATCATTTTATTTTGATTATTCTAGAGACATAATAATTATTTAACAATTATTAGATAGGTTTGATATATAGTTTATACTAGTTATAACAATTAATATTTAATGTTTGTCATACAAAATCATTTTTTATCACTTTCAATATGAGAATATAAAAATAATTTTTTTACTCGTAAATATATTCCAACTCTGTCATGCCCTTCTACATTTAATCAAACATATCAATCTTAATTTATTACATCTAATTTTCATAATATTAAGGCATGATGCCGTGCCCTAAAAATTAGAACACAATGCTCTGCATAAAACTTGTTTATAATACTGTTCATTTTTTTATACACATGAAAGCTAATTTACATAGTCATATGTGAAATCACTTGTTTATATACTACATAAAATCGAACAAAGTTCTTACAAAACAAACTATGACACTTTCATCTTATCTTGACGATTTTGGCAACGTCTATTCTATTGTTCATCTTCACTATCTGTGTAAAACTAGTTCATTAAGTGGTCTTGAGAGCGATGAGAACAAACAAGCAATATAATAATGCAACAAGTATTATCACATAAACATGAAACATATCACATAAACATAAACACATAATCTACATAATGTTGTTCTTATCATGTTAAATTTACCAGCATAACAGTCCTGACGCTTGCCTTAATTCTTGGCTTATACATCACCAAGAATCAAGGAACATAAGTCATGAGTCGCCTACTATCAGAAACGGACAGAAAGCCCGACTAATCCATCTAACATTTCCGACTTTTAGTCATACCTCACGCCTTAACATAAACTGATCTAATGTGATCACATAACTGAAACTGATGATCTAGATCATAACGTGACTAAAACTATACTCCTAACATTTTGTCAGAGTTGTGCATCCACAAACTCTCGAATTTTCACATAATATCACATAATCATACATATGCTGAAATCATTCTAAAAAACTGCACAACAATCTGTCGACAGTGTAAAACTATGCGTTTTTTAGAGCTTAGATGACATCAAAAAATCACATAAAAATACTAATTTGAAAGCTAATGAACTGTTCTAAAAACGGATAAAAGAAACCATTTTCAAAAGAGCTTTTTAAGCATGCGAAAACAGACCTCTAACATGATGCCCTGACTGCAGAGACTAAGCTGTATTGTTTCTGTAATTCAAAATATCAATTGATGATATACTTTCGATTTTCGTAAAACATAAAATTTCTCTGAAACTAGACACACAGAGATTTCCAAACATGTAAAAAACATAATCATACGACATCCACATAAATAACAACAAAATTCGTAACATGGAGCAGTAACATGAATACATATGAAATCTAACATACATGTTCTCTCAATCATTCCACGCACCTTCGTTTTCTTGCTTATTTCCCTCTTCTATAACCTTCCATACTGACCTACCCTGCAGTAAAATAATCCTTTGAACCATAATCAACTTTCAACAACCTAAAACATGATTTTCTCCAACTTACTCACAAAATCGGCTACTTGAGTTTGGCTGCTAAAACATGTTCTTGCTAAAACATGAAGTTTGGCGGTTTGAGGCTGATATGAATTGTCTAAAACACATTAACTTAGCATATATATCACTTATAAAGTCAATTCATACGTGGAGATCAGTCTATCACATTATCAAGTATCCAATAGTAAGAGGCCAACTCAAATTTAATGAAATATGATGTCTTCCCTTTGCTATTTTTTAAAAATCATTTTTTCAGCCTTAATCACTCTCATGTATCTTAATTATTGTTTTATAAGATGTCCAATAAGCTGCAGTGTTACTTTCCAGCCCACTACAAACCCTAAAATAGTTTAGAGTCGTCCCCAAGTCTAAATTGATCGCATAGGCCCGACGGAAGGCCAATCCATATCCATTTCTAGTTTCAATAATAATGTTTCATTTATATATTTTGGTTTTGTGTGATGTTGTGTATGTTATTGTTTTTAGGTGTCTATGTCTTATAAATCTATCTAATTAATGTTACTTTTTGCGTAATGAATACAAAATGTATTTTTCATATTCATACTATCCATAGAGCTATTTTGATAGAATGGGTCTGTCATTTATTAAATGTGTTGAATGTATTTTATAAGAACCTAACTCTAAATATCAAATTTAATAGATTAGATGCGTACAAAAAATTCTCTAGACATTATTTACATATATAACAAAAAAGATGTCATGTATATCAATATTTACTATTTAGTAAAAAAATTATATCAAAATTCCAATTTTTTATTAAGAATTTACATACGCTACACATGTAATTAAATTATTAACATACATCATCCTTGATATTAAATTAAGATATGTGAATTAATCTTTACGAAATCAATATTTGTGTAATGTAATATATACTGGTAAAATATGATATTTTAATAGTAATATCATATGTAGCACCGACCTCCCGTTTTCTATGTGCACTCATTGTGGACCGACTCGAGCTATCGGACACGCTCCGATGTTTGACACCAGACACAAAATGATGTCGGTTTGATTTTTTCTTTAATTCGAATGATTCTTCATCGGTGAAGTAATATATGTGCTTTCAAGATTTTATTATATATTATATGTACATGTGAATTATTTGAACAAATGATGATGGACCATGAGTGGTTGCTTTTAGAGAAGTTGTAGAATCGACAAGCAATACTTATTATTATGAAGCTAAATATTTTTAGTGAATAAATCTAGGTTGCACGATTCACTCGAATTCATGCAACCTAGCGTACCCTGTGTGCACCGGGTGTGCAGGGTGCGAAAAATTTAGAAAAAAATAAATTTTTTTAAAAAAAACAAAAACAAATATTTTAATTAATTTACATGAAATTTTATACAATCTATCATATTAGTAATCGAAATGATTTGAAATATTATTGAATTATTGAGTAAATCTTAAACAAAATATAAATTTATATTATTTTAATCAACGAATTATTTACGCACTCTAATCGGATTCGTAAAGAATTAACAAATTTATCACCCTCAGCACCCCGAATCTCGCACCCCCGCACCTTTGTTGGTGCAATATGGGAATAAATTGATAAATATTTATAGTTTTATACTTTGAGTTTGCGAAGATTTGATCATGAGTGAGGATAATTGTCACAATTTAGGTGAAGGTTCAGGAAAGACGAGGAAGATTGATTTCTGTGAATGAATCTCTTGAATTGCAAATAAACGTGTGTACATGATTTATACACAAACTAAACTTCTAATGATTAAATTACGCTCAAGCTACGCCTATATTTACAATAAAAATTTAACACTCCCAAGTCAAGACGAAATGTCTTGAGCCGCTGTAACAGGATGGGCGATTTTTGAAGATTCAACTTTTGGAGCAAACGTCGAAAGATTGCCACGGATAGAGACTTTGTGAGCAAATTAGCTACTTGCTTCCTAGTAGGGACATGTACCGGTTGAAGGAAGCCACTTTTATAATGATCATGTACGAGATAACATTTGATATTCAAGTGTTTAGTACACTCATGAAAAACTTCATTTTCTGAAATTTGACTGACAACCTTCCTATCACTCCAAAGCGTAATCGGTAAAGGCACGAACACTTGTAAATCATGTAATACAAATGTAAGCCATTTTAACTTACATACGGTTGCAGCTATGCTCCTATATTCCTCCTACGTCAAGCTTCTTGCCACTGTATTCTGCTTCTTGGTTTTCCAAGAAACTAGAGAATTCCCAAGAAATATGCATAGCCGGTGAGAGATGTGTGGTTGTTCCCATTGCCAATGAAAAGAGTTTTTCTAAGACAAACATATAGATGTTTGTTAGAGAACATGTTCATCGGATGACTTGACTATGAGAAATCGTTCGAATATACTATTTACTTCAACGATTAAATTTCATAATAATGGTTGTGTAAATATAATTTAACTTGAGATTAACAAAGATAATTTGAATATTTTGTCTTGTATTTTCATTTATTTGTTTGAATATCCCAAATAAAATATCATATACAAATAATTTGAGATACAATATCATATGTTCGAAGTTAATTGATTAATTAATAAAGAGTTCGACGTTCTCAATAGCAAAGAAGTAGATCTCGAATTTGCAAGAATCAATAGTTTCAAAATTCATGGCCTAGGTGATTACAAATTTGAATAGTTCGAATTATTATGAATAAACATATTGATGAGCAAATATAAATTTATATTAAGAAATAGACGATATATGTATTTCTAATTTAATGAGATCAAAGTTGTCGAGAAGATTTTGATTGCACGGTAACTAATCATTGAAAGGTTTAATCTATGCACTAGAGATTTCCAATATTTGGGGATCAATGAGTGTTGCTAGACGCCAACCTTGATCGTTAATTAAATATGTAATCTAATAACAGTTGTTAGAGATGCTTAAAGAGTTTAATTTATCTGATATTTTAATTACGACCACTGTTGTTGAAAATCTAATGAGTCACACACAAAAGTGATTGGATAATGGAAAAGGATACAGGAATTTATGTTGTCTTTATTGAATTGAAATGTTTAATTCAATAAAAAATAATTACTTATATAATTTAAATGAAGAAATAAATTTTCCAATTAAATCATGATGAATATTTCGTTGGATATTTTCCTCTAAATTTCTAATTCATTATAAATTGTTTATGAAAGAAATTATTTTTAAAATAAAGTGGTTGATATATTTATGTGATCCTTGATTGAACTGATTTGAAATATTCACAATGAATTGTTCATTTAAGGATATGTTTAAGTTGACTTTTTCAAGGGATCGCCTTTTTATTATTCGATATAAAAGAAGTCATAGATTGAATAACAAACCCTAGCCGCTCACTTCAATCATACGGAAGATAACTAGATTTTGAGTGATTTTGAATCTCTCATTCTAATCTTATAGAAAATATTATTCCAGCTTTGTAAAGATTTGATCACGTGTTGATTTCTGTTAGATATCATCCTAATTTGGAGACTTGATGCCAAGAAGAAATCTTTTCTTATCTCGGAGTTTATCTCGACACTTGACCATCGAAGATTATCGGAGAATCAAATGTATGATATTTAATTCTTGACGGATTTACCGATCCTACTTTAAGGAATATGAAATATTTTATATTACGCTACGCACCGTATATGATACGAATGTATATTTTGATACATGAGTACGATCCTATTTCCTTTCTACCATGTCATAGAATCTGTAAATATCATTTTAGATGTATAACCAATGAACAAACATAGTCGTCCATGTCCATCAAACTTATCTCAGAGAGGAGATTTATTAACCAAATACTCTTAAATTATCATACCTGGGTTTCCTTCCATAAAGCATTTCAATTGGAGTTTTCTAACCCAGGATAGGAGAAGGAAATTTATTGATGAGATATGTAGATGCAAGAATGGCTTCTCCCCAGAAATGTTTTGTTAAATTAGCTTGAAAAATAAGGCTCTGGCCACAATCAACAAGTGATGATGTTTTCTCTCGGCTACAACACTGGATTGTGAAGAAAATTGACATGTACGCTCATGGATGCATCCATTTCTCTAAACAGTAACTCACATGCAGCCCCTGTAAACTCCCCCACCATTATCTGCACGAACTCTTTTAACTGAAGCTCCAAACTTTGTTCATACCATTTTAAAAAAAGATCCAAAATTCCAAGAGCCATGGATTTATTGCTAATCAAAATAGTCCAACTATATCTACTTAAATCCTTAACCACTCTAAAAAAATATCAAAATCAATGTGTCGTTTACACACTATAAGGTCTCCAAATGTCCACATGTATTAATTCAAAAAGAGCAGTTGATGTATGATTAACGGAAGGAAATGAGTTCCAATGTTGTTTTGACATAAAACATGTATGACAAGCATGTTCACTAGATAAAGAAGAGACATGTCCAAGTCTAAAATGCCACTTATTCAAGTCATTTACAACATCAACGAAACAAACAGTATTAAAAACATGATCAATCACCGAGGAACATATTTTTTTAACAATTCCATCATTCTCATCAGCCATCTCATTTGATTCAAGAAAATATAATCCATTCATCAACCTCCCTTGAGCAACCACTACCTTAGTCCGAGGGTCCTTGTTGAGAACCCTTAAACCGGGTACCAAAGATGTGTTCTTGTTGAGAACCATTAAACTGGGACCAATGATGAGTTCTAAACCAAGATGAATGTGGTCAGGCTCAAGCAAGGATTCGACAACTGAAATTACCAAGTATATGATCGGGGCCCGGCAGACAACTTAGGGTTCAACAGACTGCTTCGGTCCCGGAGGACACCTTAGGGCCAAGCAGGCAGCTTCGGTCCCAACGGACAACTTAGGGCCAAGCAGACAGCTTAGGTCCCAAAATACAGGATCGGTCCCGGCGGACTACTTAGGTCTCGGAAGATAGCTTCGGTCCCGGAAGACAGCTTAGGGCCAAGCAGACAGCTTCGGTCCCGGAGGAAAGCTTAGGGCCAAGCAGATAGCTTCGGTCCCAGCAGACAGCTTAGGGCCCGACAGACTAGATGTTGACCCATCAGTATGCCTTCCACGCCTCAGGCTCAACCACGTTTTCCAACATGTGAAAACAACCTCCAAGAACCTTGTCAGAGGTGGTTACAGGGCGTGGATTACACGCATCTCCCCTCTATAAATATAGAGCAAAAAGATAAGTTCAAGAGGACCATTTGGAGGGCAATTCCGACGAACCCTAGCCGCTGTAATTTCATTTTCGCTGTTCTTATTCCCTTTGTACATTTTCATTGGTTTATTAATGAATTTGCCGTAGAGGTTCTCCTCTCGGCAACGTGGTTTTTTTCCCCTTTCTTAAGGGGTTTTTCCACGATAAAATCGCATGTGTTCTTTCCATTTCTATATTTCAAGTTGTCTCCACAAACAACAAATAAAACCGGTTTTTAGAATCCGGTGACTGTTGGTACCCCCTAAAAAGGAACCACAACAGTCCTGAATCACGCATTTATAAACAAACTGAAGATTATATCTTAAAGAATCAACTTTAATTACGTCCTTCATGATTAGACCATTATCCAATATAAAGTTTCCAATCTTAGAGGAATGAGTTTACTGTCATTGGTCAATGTATCCTTAAATCATCCTTTGGCATTCGTGTTTGCGATAACTCAACACTATGAGAACAAATATTTATTTAATGTTGTAGAATGAGGAAGATTACCCGCTATTGTATGAGCCTCAGAAAAATTAATCTTGGCAGGAACATCAACCATATTGATTATGTTTTTTCCTTCTAGTATTTTCCTGATTTGGACATTGATAAGTTCAAATAACTCAGCACGAGCTTCTATAGGGGATTCATTTACATCTTCATTTATATTTTTAAAGAAAAATGGATCGACTGTAGCTGCATTAGCAAAGCGTTGTGTTTGTGCAACCAACTTCTTTCGTGCAATCAACTCTCTATACCAGTCGGGATATCCAGTGAGCTTAAAGCAATGATCCTTATCATGTCCAGTGGCACAACAATATGTGCATCGCAAACTAACTTGTATAAGTACATGTTCCATAAGAAGATCAAGAACCTTTATTTCCTTGAATAGTAGGTTTAGCATACATAACTGAGGTAGAATTGTTTCTAACCATATTACATTGCATTTTTGTCTTTCAACCAATAAGACCATCCTATAAGCACTTCCAGCTCTTGAAAAAGGAAAAGTAATAAGGATTTGATTTCTAATAGAATCGTATGCATCATTTAGACTAGATAGGAACTGAAACAGATGTGCTCTGTCTTCTTTCTCAATTGAAAACTTAATTGCATCACCAGCGATTATCGGCGAAGGATCGAGTGCGGAAGATTAATCCCAAAAATGCTTTAGCTTATTGTAGTAAATGACAACTAAATGAGTACCTTGGAAAGTATGATGAATTTCATGTTGTAAGTGATGTTAGAATATGATGCCTCACATCATTTGGGCTAATGTTGTATTGGGTTTCGAAAATTAAATATTGGACCCAGATTAATGTATTTAAATATATTTGATGTTGTAGGGTTTGTGCAAATGAATGTTCATTTCTAAGTTTCAAATACAAGCAGAGCCGCTGCCTCACTTCACCATTTTCATTAGCTTTCATATTAATATTTCCGCTGCGTTCCGGGGTCTTGTAGCTAGATAAATAGCTACAAGACCACCTCCAAAACCGAATATATAATTCTCACAAGTGATATAATTGCGGTCTAGAAAAATGTCCGTAACGTTTCTCTAAATCTAGCCAAAGTGCACGGGCATCCTTCGCATATACAAAACCTTCATCAACATTCTTACCCCATAGCATTAAGGAACCATGATCGCACCAAATAATTGTTAGTGTGCCAGTTCTTGAATGTAGGTGAATCAACATTAGGAAGGAGCATGATTTGTGCCATCGATGTACTCAAGTCTCTTCTTTGCTCCCAAGGCAAGCAATATCGCTTGTTTCTAGTCATTGTAGTTTCCTCCATTCAACCGATTAGTCACAATTCTTACAGCGGAAGAAAAATCCCCATCTTGCCGACTATTGTCATCACCATTTGTAGATGTATAAATTAAGAAGGCTAAAAACAGAATTAGACTTTCAAGTGAAAATATGCTCTGATACCATGTGAAGATTTGATCAGGCGCGAAGATAACCGTCAAAATTTAGGTGAAGGTTCACGAAATATGACGAAGATTGATTTATGTGAATGAATCTAATTAATTGCAAATAGACGTCTCTACATGATTTATACATAAACTAAACTTCTAATGACTAAATTACACTCAAGCTATCCCTATATTTATAATACAAATTTTAAAGAGTTTATGTAACTTTTAACCAATTCTAACATT
This sequence comes from Utricularia reniformis, assembly GCA_009725065.1. Taxonomy (NCBI): domain Eukaryota; kingdom Viridiplantae; phylum Streptophyta; class Magnoliopsida; order Lamiales; family Lentibulariaceae; genus Utricularia; species Utricularia reniformis. The sequence continues at coordinate 494,338 of RWGZ01000643.1, forward strand.
TATTTTATATCCTGTTTTTATTTAAAAATTCGAATAGAGTAAAAAATCAACACATACCATTTTAACAGGAGTTTAGCGCAAAATACCACCGATCCGGAACAGTGCCGGTAAAATACCTCCATTCGCGTTAGCCAATCTCGAACTGCATTTTTTACGCAATTCGCGATTGGCTAACGCGACTCGCGTTTGCCAAAATAAAATTTTAAAAAAAAATATTGTTTTTTAATCGCGATAGTCTAAATCGAGCGCCAAAAGGAGCTCGATTTAGCCAATCGCGATTACAAGGTTTAGAAACTGCCTCAGTCTTGTTTCGGCCCGCGTTAGGCTAACGCGAGCAGAAAGAAGCTCGCGTTAGGCTAACGCGAATTGGATTTTATAAATCTGCCCCTTTCTTTCTTCTTTCTTTTCTCCTGCGCGCAAAACCTAATTTCGACCTTGGGGTTTAGGATTTGGGTTTCCGACGAAAAGCTGTGGCAATTTCTTCGAATTTTTTCCGATCCCGACATTCTTCCTTCCGTAGTTGTCGTATTGTTGTTGGTAATCAAATCGAAAGAACTTGAACCCGCTTTTTTTGCCTCCTCGATTTGTATTGGTACTTATTTTAAATTGATTTTTTACGATTGATTAGTTGTAGCTATTTGAGTTTTGACGATATTATTTGTGACAAATAGATTAGTTATTATATTATTTGTGACTAATTAGTTATAGTATTGATGTATTTTTTCTACATGAAGGTTATGGATCCATTTTTGAATTATAACATGTATCAGAATTACGATCCATCTCAAATGGCAGAATCATCTTCTTTCATGGAGTTATTGTTGAGTCAAGGGAATCCAGGTTTTTTATAATAAAATGTTATGTTATTATTCATTACACTTTTAGTATACAATATTTATTTGTTGTAGGTATGCCACCAGAATTCAACAGAAATGTTGAAAATGATGACGATGCTCCAGTAATAGATTTAGATATTGATGAATCTAAAGCTGAACCTCCGCTACCTCGAGCTGAAAGTAGAATGGAGGATGATCCATTGCCTCATACTGTTGTCGATGTTTCTAGGCTAGCACGCCTATTGTCTGGAGTTTCTCCCGGTATTCGTTCAAATACTTATTCCTTAGGAGACGATGTGGNTTATTGTTTGCGAAATTTAGAACTTGGATACCGCTTAGACAAGACAAAGAGTGAGGTAAATGACCAGATAATGAATTAGAACTAACATCCAAAACTTGTAAATCAGTCCACATTCCTATTCCTTCAGGTACACAGCCAGTAAGATGATTATTAAGAAACAATACTTCCTTAACGCCTGTATAGCTAAAAGTAAAAGGAATTGTACCAGTAATCTTGTTGTTTGCTAAGTTAATCACAGAAGCAGGAGAATTAACCAAATTCTCTGGGATTTCACCATCAAATAGATTGTTATTCAAAAAGATAGCATCCAGTTTTTTATTGAAGAGCTCCATGGGAATTTGCCCAGAAAAATAATTGAATCTGAGGTCCAAGTAAAGAAGATTTGGAATATAGAGAGTTGCAGAAGGAAAAGAACCAGAGAAATGGTTATTACTGAGATCTAATTCAATGAGAGATGTCAAATCCTTTAGAGAAAAAGGGATTGAACCAGAAAACCTGTTTGAATTAAGATGAAGAATAGACAAATCTGTGAAATACGAAAGCTCTGTAACTAAACTTCCTTGCAAATAACCATGGTTAAGATCTATAGCAGCAACAATTCTGCCATTAGGATTACCAAGCAAGTCATGAGTATCAGCACAGAACACTCCTTTGTAAGAACAAACATCTGAACCAACCCAAGTATTCAAAATGCCCAATGGGTCATCTGTAATAACAGATTTCCATGCTTGAAGGGCAGAATAAGCACCTGAAGCTGCAACTGGAGGGTTAAATGGATCACGAGGTGGGCTATTTCCTTCACCAAGCCAGAGATTTCCACCACCAACTCCGATACTAACTCCAACTCCGGCGGCAGATTTAACCAGTGTTAAATGGAGGAGTAATGGGAAAGACAAAGCAAGAAAACAACAATTTTCCATGTCAGTAGGGTAAGGACTAAGGAGGGATGACTGCTTTGGGGAGCTGCTGCTTTTGAGGAAAGATCTCGAGGGATTAGGTTCAAGCATTCATGACCTGGTATACCTCGATACATGGTTTAAAATTCGGTCGAACCATGAACCCCGGGATCGAAAATACTTTTTACTCATAAGATGATCGAAGAAATAAATAATAATATTACTGAAAAAAAAAATATTTAAAAATATATTTTTTATAAAGAATAATTATTTAAGAATAATATTATGTAAAAAATGGTTATGAGAATATCAATTAATATTCTCATTTATAGAAATTTGAAATATTATTAATACATTATTAATATTAAAATACTATTTTGCCCTTACAGTTATAGAAAGTATGATAATTTGATGTTGGGTGGAATATCAATTAAAATATGAAATTTTTTCTTCCAAACTCAAAATATTCTTTCAATCAAATAAAGAATATAAATATAATCTTGATTCCATCAATTAAATATAATCAAGTAAATTAATCTACTTGCTCTTGTTTTAATCCTCTTTCGTCATTAGGTAATAGTTTCCTTCCAAGCAATTCTACAACAATTCATCAATCAACTATAATATATATTTTACACAGAAATTCCATCAATATTTCTATAAAAAAACCACAAAATCACGAAAAGTGGTAAACAAATTTTTCAGATATATTTGCAACATAAAACAATTAGGATCAGTTGCGTTAATTTCACTCGACATAAAACAATTGGTTGTAGGGATGTAGAAGCAAGCCCTACATCCAATCCAGCAGCAATAACAGAAGTAGAAAAAATCAGTGGTTTCATGATAAGTTCCGTATACCAACAAAAAAATATTACTTCCGCAGTTATTAATCTAATCCTTTCAAAATAGCAGCAACAAAATCTGTTTTCTTTTTATAAGGGTCATGGGTTCCTAGATAAAATACTATCGAGAACGAAGGAATCACCAAGAATACAAAAAAAACTTAAAACATGCATTATTAGATCCGGAGGAAGATGAGATTACCTTATAGTACAAAGTACTCTATTTTCAGTCGAGGTTGGAGATGAATAGGCAAATCTAAAGGATAGAAGAACCTTAATAAAAAGAAGAATAATTTAAAGAGTAAAAATAGAGAAGGGTAGTTTGGTCATATATTTTAAAAATGCATTACAAGAATTCAAAATTAGGGGTTCAGGTCATTTTGTGTTGAACAAGAAAACTCATAACGCGTTTTGAGAATGGATTGTTAGAATAACAATGAAAACGTTAGGGTGTTCTGTAAACAAATCCAAAATGCATTATAAAAATGACAACGTGTTCTGACAATGCATTCAGAAAATGTACTAAATAAATTCTTAAAAAATGTAATTAGATAATATAAAAAACTTTGATATATATTTAAAAAAAATTAAAAAGTTTTAATATAAATTCTTAAAAACCGGTTTTTTAATCGTTTTGAGTGAAATAAACAGGTTCAACATGATTTTTTGGCCCTAAGATCGATTTTAAAAATAATAGGTCAACCGGTTTAAATCAGATATGGATAATGAGCGATTCTCAGTCAAACTAGTTGAATTGGTCGGTCCGATCGGTTTTTTAAAACCATGTCTGGATACTTTAAAACGGCAAAAAAAAATGGGGACACGAGCATCATAAAGTGTCCATTAAGACACACCAATGCCACGTAGGATTTAAAAATAAAAATTTAGTAAAATATAAACGAAAACATTAATATATATGAAAGATCAATAGTGATGAGAACTCTAGGACCGGATACCTTGTGATGGGTAAGACCCAGCAATTGTTGGGCCAATTCAAATGGCGAAAATGAATTCCTACAGCCCACTTACACTTCTAAGGAAGAGCGGCCCGATGTTCAACTAGAGGACCGAAGCTGACCTTAACGAAATAAAGCGTTTTCTGCCAGCTGGCACCTGGGTTCGGTCCGAGCGGTTACAGAACGGTTACAACTCACGTTTTCCACGCTTCGGGCCTTCCAACATTTACCACGCTTCGGGCCCGATCACGCAGACCACGCCTCGGTCCCAACCTCTTTTTACATCCCGCGATAACAACCTCTAACAAACCTATCAGAGGCCGTTACGGAGCGTGATTTACACACGCTATGAACTCTATAAATACAGGGCAAGACGACGGAAATAGCAGGACCCTTTGGACGCGGAAGAACAGGCCGTTAGCCTGTCGGAATTCTTACCGCTTTCTTTACCTTGTCATTTTCATTAGCCTCTTTTGTATTGACTATGAGTTATTTCATTATTGAACAGGCTAAGAGCATAATCTGCTCTTAGTCGAGTGGTTTTCACCCCAATTCCTGGGGTTTCCACTATATATCGCCGTGCACTTATTTTATTTCTAGCTTTTGATCGTCTTCCATATCTAAAATAAATCAGAACCAAGTTCGTTTGTTGAACGAACCGGACGACTGTTGGTACCCCCTAAAAAGGGACCATAACAGTTTGGCGCCGTCCGTAGGGACGATTCTCTAATCTCATTTGAGTTTCTACCAGTGATAGGATAATCAAAGGTATGGCGACTGGAATTCCGACGAATAATAGTGACGTGCTTCCCGACAGTCTCCCAGCACCAACATTCACTTTACACGATCTGGAAGCTGTCTTAAGGAAGGTGGTACTGGAAATTACTTCGGAGAGAAGTGGAATAGAACCACCGGCTGTTTCAAGCCCTGTTCCCAAAAACAGAGGTTATGAGAGTGATTCTGACGAACGCAGCACTGATGAAGAGGAAATCATCAGGCGTGGCGTCACAACGAGGAGGCCTAGATATCGATCTACTCCTCCCCCTCCGGCTAGAGCTCTAACTCCCGCTCCTGGAAATGACCAGGAGCAGATGCAGCGACGAATAGATGAGCTCACCAGGGAGTTGGAGAATATGCGTGCATTGAAGGATTGCGAACCGAATCTGGGACGCAATCCAGGTTTATTTAACAGGGCCATGGAGGCTCCTATCAGGCGAAGTAAGGATGACGATTGGTGGCATAATTTACATGT
>RWGZ01000643.1:510539-526014 GCA_009725065.1 Utricularia reniformis
ACCTCTAACAAACTTGTCAGAGGCGGTTACAGGACGTGGATTACACTCGCCGGCAACTCTATAAATACAGGGCAAGACGAAGGAAAAGACAGGACCCTTTGGATGCAGAAGAACAGGCTGTTACGCTGCCCAGATTCTTACTGCTTTCTATACTTAGTCATTTTCATTAGCCTGCTTTGTGTAAACTTCTCTTATTTCCATTAGTGAGCAGACCAAGAGCATAATCGGCTCTTGGTCGAGTGGTTTTCACCCCATTTTACGGGGTTTCCACTATATATGCTGTGTTCTTACTTTGATTTTAACTTTTAATCGCTCTCCATATCTTTTATAAATTAGAACCGAGTTCGTTGATTGAACGAACCGGACGACTGTTGGTACCCCCTAAAAAGGGACCATAACAATACTATTTCAAAGATTATGGATCAATGACAAACACCACTCATTTAAGAATTTATCGGTTCTCCTCACGTTATAGGAATTTTAGTAATTTTACTTAATCAAATTAGATCAACTATTACATTTTATAGATTTAGTTTATTCATGCATAGTAATAATCGTTCAAAATAGAATCTGTTAATGCATGACTTACGACGATACGGTCAGAGTAAGGTGATATGACCAATCGGACGACAATATCCTCTTGCCGATCGGACGAGAGAATCGATGGTCAGTCGATCGGTACCCTACGGAGTATTGCACGATCGGTAATGAATTGCTGGAAGAAGGGTGTGCGATCGGCGTCCTCAGGAGAAATGTCAACGAAGGCTGCGCCATTACTCCAGGCGGCGGTGTGCGGTTTCGGCGTGCACAAAAGTCTCATAAATTGGCTCGAGGTGGCTGCGGCAAGATCGTAATAGATTACGATAAGATTGTGTGCGATTAAAATATGTAGAATGTTTGTCTATAAAAGAGAGAGGTCTGAAAATGTTGAGGACAAGCTCTCCGGAGAGTTCATGATCAATAGTTCTTAGTGAATTTTTCATGGGTTTGGTGCCCCGTGGGTTTTCCTCTCGGTTCTCGGGTTTCCCACGTATAAACTCTTGTTCTCCTTTCATTACGACAACCGTATACCAGCGGTATCCTCACCTGATTATAAAACATCACAGAGTAGATTTTTACTCTTAACATTTGGCGCCGTCTGTGGGGACCGATCTGGTAAACCTACTGAGAAGCTTTGCCTGCTAGTGCTAGTTCTTATGGAGAACCCAGAATCTGTGGAGGGAATGGAAGCTCACCAGCAGGAATCACATAACAACATCGCTGGAAGAGAAGTGATAACTATCGATCCTCAATCCTTGCGGAAAATGGTAGAGGAAATGGTGGGAGATCTTCGACAATCGCTCCTGGCGTTTAGGCAGAAATCTGTTGTCCATCCGCAGATCCAAAATACTCAAAGCTTGATTCCACCAGAAGCAGGTCGGCAAGACGACCAGCCGGATATCTGAGCTCAGACGAGGAGGAAATTGTCGGTCGATACCCCCAGAACGAAGTCCCCCGACCGGCTGTCGATCAAGACCAAGCTCGCTTTGACGAACTGGTAGCAGTGTTGGACGCAATCAAAAGGCGACGACCGGGGCTAGATACCGATCATCAACCGGCTTTTTTCCATGAAGCAATGAGTTAGCCATCAAGAGAGATGTCGGTAAGGACTTTCTACTAGATTTGGAGGATGCTTATCATGACCATTGCTCGGACAATGGGGTTTCCACTCTTCATCAGATGCGTCTACATCCTTTTCTGAACGTGTAATGAAATCTGTGCCAGAACGTTCATTCAGAGCACCGGACGGGATACCTACGTTCGGCGGGTCCGGAGACCCGTTGGATCATTTATCTGACTTTGAATTAAGGATGGGGACAGTTCGTGCTAGTGACGCTATCCGATGCAAACTGTTTGTTGCAACCTTACAGAAAGACGCTAAATCTTGGTTCAAAAATCTTCTGTCAAGATTCATACGGTCTTTTGAAGATTTTGCCATATTATTTACACAACAATTTGCTCCTAATGTGTGTCCCCAAGGAGCAAAGCCAAACTTTACGCGTTAAGATACGCTCCAGGGAAAATCACTTTGAGACACTTCATTGGGAAGTTCAATCACGTAGCTAGAGGAATAAAAATATATCCTAAGGAAAAATTGGACATACTGCAACAGGTTCTTGGGTCATGTGGACTTTCTACCAGCCTCATCAAGAATCCACCTACTTCCTTAGGGCAACTTACCAAAAAGATCAACAAATACATCAAGGTAGAAGAAACTATGGCGGCTCTTCATGGTAAGAAGGAGTCTGTTTTTACAAAGTCTGTGGAGAAGAAAATCCATCCCTCGGATAAGAGATTGAGGGAAGTGAATTCGTGCCAAACCCGGGGCACGGATACTGTGAATCAAAGGGTATACTGCGAGTTACATAAATCTGTTGATCACTCAACGACTGAATATAATGTTTTGGGAAACTGCATCAAAGAATTGGTGAAAGAAGAAGTGTTGGAGTACAAGAAGGATAAAACTCATGCAAAGGAATCCGATCGGAATAGAGGTGACAAGGATGACGATCGTCGCTACGCACCTCGCTAGAGGAAAGACGAACATAATGACCGACCGCAGCAAAACCATCAAGGCCAGCGACGGAGCGGAAGACGTGGCGATCGCGGTGGGAGACAATGGATGGATCGGTAGAATGATCGATACGACAACGATCGACGGGACAACCAACGATCTCCTGCCCCACAAATTCTCCCGCCACCTCCAGCGAACCCGCCAGCCGAAAGGGTTAGTCCATAAAATGTCAATTCGGTGCACAATGAAATGATGTACCCAGAAACTTTTGTGATTTCTTGTGGGGATCGCTGGGATGTGACCAAGAAGGAGAGGAAGCGCCATGCTAGGGAAATATTGAATTCGTCGGAAGTCATGTCGATCAAGGAGGGTCGGAAACTGTCAAAGATGGACATAACGTTCGACGATGATGACAAAGAAGGTATTTACGAACCTCAGAATGATCCTATTGTCATAAGTGATGTAATTGCCAATCGCAGGGTACACCGGATTTTGGTCGACCAGGGGAGCTCTTGTAATATAATCTCTAAAGGAGTGATCGAATCCATGGGTATTAGCGTGACCGACCTACAAATCATTAAAATGACATTATGGTCATTTGACCAACGATCGGTCACCCCCCTCGGAAAAATCATTTTGCCAACCACGATCGGATCGGGGGAAAAATCACGAACTGAAATGTTGGAATATGTGGCCATGGACATGGATATGGCATACAACGTAATCCTAGGACGACCGGGGCTTAATGCATTTGAAGCCGTGCCTTCCACAATCCATTTGAAACTCAAATATCCAACCATGGCCGGGATCACGACCATTAGTGTCAATCAAGCAACCGCACGCTCCTGCTATGTTTCAGCTTGCCGATCTAGAGTCCATGCTGTTGAAGACTTACGGGAGCCGAGAAGGGCCATGGAACCAGAAGAGTACAAAGTCGTGGAACTTATTCCAGTAGACTGCGAAAAGACTACTCGAATCGGTTTGGATCTTATTCCATCTTTTGAGATTGATCTGATCATATTATTACAGGATAATGCTGAGATTTTCGCCTGGAGCCCGAAGGATTTGTGTGGCATAGACAGAGCAGTGATGGAACACCGAATCAATACCCATCCCAGCGCACGACCGGTAAGACAGAAATTGCGTCTTTTTTCGCCTTAGGTTGTAGAGATCATCGGACATGAAACCTCAAATTTAGTAGCTGCTGGATATGTGAAAGAGATAAAATATTCAGAGTGGGTGGCCAACCCCGTTGTGGTGCCAAAGGCAAGAGGAAAATGGCAAATGTGCATCGATTACAAGGGGCTGAACAAATTTTGTGAATCTGATCCTTACCCCCTTCCACACATTGATAAGTTAGTTGACGCTGTCGCATGGAGCACTATGATGAGCACCATGGATGCGTACTCCGGATATCACCAGATTTTCCTTGCTAAGGAGGATCACAAAAAGTCTTCATTTGTGACGCCAAGTGTTGTCTTTTGCTACACTGTAATGCCGTTCGGATTAAAGAACGTTGGGGCTACGTACCAACGTTTAGTTAATTTAATTTTCAAAGATTTGATAAGAAAAGAAATGGAGGTGTACGTAGATGACATGATTGTTAAGTCGTTGAATGATGAAGACCACATTTCCTATTTGACTAAGTATTTTAAAGTATGTCGAACATACCGTTTGAAGCTCAATCCTACTGAATGTTGCTTCGGCATTCGAAGTGGAAAGTTTCTAAGGCATTATGTCTCTGAAAGAGGGATAGAAGCAAACCCGGAAAAAACGAAAGCCATTATTGACATGCTCCCACCCAGAACAAAAAAGGAGTTTCAAAGCCAGACAGGTCGATTGGCTGCCCTGAACCGATTTATTTCTAGATCCGCCGATCGGGCCTTGCCTTACTTCAAAGTCCTCCGACAAGGCAACAAGCTTGAATGGGATGAATAATGTAATCGGGCGTTCGACGACTTAAAGAGATATTTATCGAATCCACCGCTTCTTGTGAGCCCGACGAGCGACGAACCCCTGGGCCTTTATTTGGCAATCTCGACCGTTGCAGTGAACGCCGCTTTAGTAACGATCGGTGAGGGAATACATCGACCCGTTTATTATGTTAGCCACACATTGCTTCCAGCGGAGACAAGATATACGAATATTGAAAAATTTGTTTTGGCATTAAAGAAAGCTTCAGTCAAGCTGAAGCATTATTTCGAGGGCTGTCGCATTCAAGTTTTTACATATCAACCTTTGGAAGCTGTTTTATCCAAGTTGGATACGACAACAAGATTGTCGAAATGGGCCATTCAACTCAGTGCGATGAACCTGGAATTTGTGCCCCGAAGGGCCATAAAAGCTCAAGTTCTCGCAGATTTTGTGGTAGAAATGACGCGGTCAGCAGTGGTAACCGAGCAAGAGGATGACATATGGGATATGTTTGTCGATGGGTCCACTCAAGGAGGGGCTGGAGCTGGGATTCGTTTTGTTACTTCTTGAGGAGAGCACGTAAACGCAGCAGCGAAGTTTTCTTTTCATTGTTCTAATAATGTGGCAGAGTACGATGCATTGATTGCATGAATTAGGCTTGTTTTGGATATCGGAGTGATGCATATCCGTGGGTTTACAGATTCTAAATTGGTCGTTGAACAATTTGCAGGGACCTTTGAGACACATGAGCCCATTATGCAACGGTATAAAGAAGAGTTGGTCAGGATAGTGAAATCTTTAAAATCATTTGTGATATCGCATGTGCCTAGGGAGGAAAATTGTGAGGCTTATGCGTTGGCACGCCTAGCAGCAAGTTCACCAGGTTTACAAGATGGGACCATACAAGTGTTTATGAATTCTAAGCCGGCGATCGACTTGCTAGTTATGATACGGGCGACTGATCCTGAATGTGTCGATGGGCAATTAACCGGGAACGTTGATGCCGAGCCGATGCCGATTTGGATGCATTCGCTGGTGGATTATCTGACGATCGGTGTTCTCCCCGAAGAAAGGAACGAGCGACGACGATTGGAGTCAAGGACACGAAGGTTTGTCATTAAAGATGACATCTTGTACAAAAAATCTTTTGACGGTCCGTTATTGAGGTGCCTTCGCCCCTTAGAAGCACGATCGCCACTCAGCGAAGTACATGAGGGAATTTGTGTAAATCATTCAGGAGCAAGATCTTTGGTTCAAAAGGTCAGACGATTGAGTTTCTTTTGGCCCACCATGGTAGCTTATGCAAAGGACTTCGTTAAAAGGTGTCAGCCATGTCAATACCATGCTAATTACCATAAACAACCGGGCTCGGAGTTGAATGCCACTCCACTCCCTTGTCCTTTCGACAGATGGGGAATTTATATTTTGGGACCATTTCCTCGATCAATAAATCAAAGAAAGTTCTGTATAGTTGCTGTGGAATATTTTTCCAAATGGGTTGAAGCTGAACCAGTATCATCCATTACAGAGGATGTTGTTAAAAAGTTCCTATGGAAAAATATTATTTCACGTTTTGGAGCGCCGCGGGTGTTGGTGTCAGATAATGGTACACAGTTTACGGGAAATAAGGTTCAGGATATGTGCATTAAGCTCGGAATCAAACAAATGTTTTCCTCTGTTTCACATCCTTAGACCAACGGCCTGACAGAGGTATCGAACCGTGCGATCGTTAAAGGCATAAAGAGGAAGCTGGAGGATATCAGAGGCATTTGGCCTGATCGACTGCAAGAGGTATTGTGGGCATATCGAACAACTCCAACACATACCACTGGTGATACTCCTTTTTCATTAGTTTATGGATCGGAAGCCTTAGTACCGGTAGAGAATATTTTGAAAACACAAAGGGTGGTCATGTATTCCGAAGAAGAAAATGACGACTTGAGGAGGATGGATTTAGATCTAATCGAGGAGAAAAGAGAAGATATCTACGATCGACTGCTAAGATATCGTCGGACCATGGAAAATGTTATAATAAGAAGGTTAATCCCCGATCGTTTTTAAAAGGGGACTTGGTTCTGCGAAGTGTGGAAGCACAGAAGAATCTTGGTAAACTCGATCGTCGATGGGAAGGTCCTTACAGGGTTAAGGACGTGTTGTTCGGAGGCGCATATAGATTGGAAACATTGGAGGGCGACGAATTCTCAAGATCCTGGAATATTGATAATCTCCGAATTTATCATCCATAGTTGGGGTAATATTTTATATTATTTCTAGTACTTGTGAAAACTCTACAACTTTCCAAGATATTTAAATGCTATTAGCATGAATTTATTGCCCATAACATCAAAATATGTCGAGTGACAACACATGCAATATTATGCCCTTAAAGTCGAACGGCATATTCTGATGACCCTTTCGACTATCCTTTAATGTTGAACCTATCGATAACCGATAGCGACTTTGAGGAATCTGTATCCGCATCCCCTACTTTCGTTGACTCATAACGATCAAGCATCTACGAAAAATTGTGTCGAACGTCCCTTCTCAGGAGATCTCTTCGGCTACAATTACGTCGAACGTTCCTTTTCAGGAATACTCTTCGGCTCACAATAGTATCGAACGTCCCTTCTCAGGAGACCTCTTCGCCAAGAACGGTGTCGAACGTTCCTTCTCAGGAGACCTCTTCGCCAATAATAGCGCCGAACATTCCTTCTCGGGATACCTCTTCGCCTATAATTGTGTCGATCGTTCCTTCTCAGGATACATCATCAGCTATAACCGCATGGAACGATCCTTCCCAGGAATCCTCCTCGGTTTCGATTACGTCGAACGTTCCTTATCAGGAATACTCTTTGGCTGTAAGAACGTTTTCTTCTCAGGAACTTTTTTAGGTAGTAATTGCGTCGACCGCCGCACTAAGGAAACAACCTACGCTTTAATTTTGTCGAACGATCCTTCTTAGGAATCCTCTTCGATAATTTAGCAAGTTTTCTATATTAAAGAGACTACTTATTCCGTCGCTCTTGAACAGGAAACATATTTGACACAATTTCATATTTTATCTTAAAATATGACATATCTTATACGGATGCCGGCAAAAGTTACGAATAGGTCCCTCCGATTGATTAATATGGTAATGTTCTTCACGAGTGGGAATTAGAGATGACACACAGGTGCTAGGGAATAGATATATGTGCCAGGGGATACTTCGGTAAATTACCACTACGTTATTGTTTGCATCTCATAGTTTAAATGTTATGACAAATCGGATGATCGATCGACAATACAAACGATACTTAAGCGGGATTCTAAAATTTTGGAAGCAATAGTTGTCGATCGGTATTGAAGCAGTAAGATAACGATTAACAATTAAAGTTATTGTTATTGAAGAAATTACAATACCGCATTCAGGAAGATGAGGAGCTAAATGTTAAGGCCCCTAGGCTTTCAAGAACGAGTGAATCCAACCGATCGGCATGTGGATGAAATTCTGGATCAGGATCGTCCGGTCCAATGGACGAGCGAGGATTAAAGTTCCCATCAAAAGTGAGTGGATCGACACCCTCCCATTCTTCGGAGTTAGGATTAAGTTCAAAAATGTTGACGATTTGCTCCTTAATTATCGTCTTCTGCTCCTCCACCAATCCAAGGGAGTAAGTCGTCGCCAAGCTTTTGAATGTTGGCGAGATCACGAACCGATCCAGAAACGACGATATGTCCTCTTTATGCTTGTCGATCGTTTGCTCGAGAGCTGACATCCGACCGTCATAATCCAAGCACTTCTTGTTGATATCATGGAGAATGTCATCTGCAGAGTTCATAAAATGCAGAACCTTGTCTTTTTGGACCGTCAGACTGTGGCGATATTCCTCCTCAGCATATTTAAGCGCGGTTGACGCTAGATTGACATTTTTCCGTTCGACCTCCAGCTTAACTTCAAAGAGGTCGTGCTGGACTTCAGCCTCGGCTCTCTTTTTCATTTCTGCCTGGATCTCTTTAGCCGAACGGGATAATTCCTTGGTGACCACATCCACTCTGTTCTTCAGAGTATTGTTTTCTTCCTGAATGTGGGAGAGTTCTTGGGCACGACGCCTTGCTTCGGCTAGCTCTCCCTCTAGCCTAGCAATTTCCTTTCTGTCTTCTGCGGCTTTATCATGTACCTTAGAAAGTTTCTTCCGCAGAAGTGCGACCGCCTTTAAAGAGCGCATTGTCTAATGATACAGAGACAACATTTCCATTGATGTCTGCAGCGGGCAACAAATGATTAGAGCGGCAATAATCAGTATGGAACATTTAGATAATGTTATGAAAAATACCTCACGAAGGACGATCGCCGCTTTGCCAAGAGTGACAAGTGGGTCAGTCTACAATGTGCCAACCGCCATCATCTCGTCAATATGAGTGCTGACGAGCGTCCCCACAGCCAAAGAAACCGTCGGACGTTTCATTGCATCGCTACTGACTAGCGGTGGAAGAATGAAGTTATCCTCCATGTTTTTGCTATGGAATTCAGCAAACCATGAAGGAAAACTCTGGCTTTCAGATGACGAACTGGCTACTGAAGGGGATGCAGCTTCGTTCAACATCTGAGTTTGGACTGGAGGAGGTGGAAGGTCGGTCATTGGGGTTGTTTGCGAGCTTGTAGGAGATTCCCTTGGATAGTCGATTAGTTGGACTTGCTCAGCCTGCAGGAATTCATTGAAGAGTAAGCGACGGTCAGCAGTCCAACCTGCAATCCTAAAACAACTTTCAAGTGTTACATCGTCAAAAATTGGGTTACCCTTTCACCAAGGGATTCCATCGGAATAGCGACGATCGACAAAAGATTTGGTGGTGACCCTTCGACATCATCGGCCAATCGTGATACTTCTGCCGCTTTAGAAGCATCTTTTCCCGCAGTTATTTTGAGGGGTGATGAAGGGGGAGATGGTGATGGAGATTTTCTTTTAGATACGGAAACCTACGAATATATGGAAAAAAATGATACAAAATTGAGAAGTTGAATGAGCAAAAGCGCGATTACCTTCGCCTTTTTAGCCTTCTTTTGCAATCATTTGGCGATCATCTCTTGTTTCCTCTTCAGTTTCCCTCCAGAAGAAAGTTTAGAGGATGAAGCTGAAATATGGAATAAACACTCAGTTATGACTGGAAGGAAGGGAAAAACTATAAAAATAAGCTTACGTTCTTCGGGAAGAGATGATGGTTGAGCCCAGGGTCGACCGATGCATTTGCTCATCGATCGACCTGTTATGCGCAGACGGGGAGAGATTATCCTCTGCACATAACACTTTCCAGTTAAGCCGATCGTCTTTATTTGGAAAGTTTTCCATCAGTGCAGGCAAGTTCTTCAGTCGATCGGCAATAAGAATCGTTTCTTCACCATCATCCATGAACTTGCCAGTGTCAGACGATACTTGGAGGGGGAATTCAAGGCTATCATCTTGAAACCCGACCCAGACGAATGAGTTGTACCAGTCGCGTTGCGAATCTGGTCGCTCGACAAGATCGTTGTTTTTACCTCTGCTGGAGAAGTACCACAGCTTACGTTGAGCAAAAACGTGAGTGCCCGATCGCCACATCACCTTGTAGATCGTCAGGAAGTTGGTGACGGTCGGGGCCATGTTAGCAGCGTCGCAGTAGTGGATGAATGTGACGATCACCAAGTAACTGCTTGGCATCAGTGCAAAGACGGGCATTGACAGGGCCCACAGCAGTTCAGCGACGAATGGATGAAGGGGGAACCTCAATACATTCTTCAAAGCAGAGATCGTCACTGGTATAGGATTATCCAAGGACGATCATCCGGCCGCGGGCCAAGGCTCAAAACCAGGCTCACCGATTTTCAGTTGATATTCTTCAGGAAATCCAAATTTCTCACGAACTGTGTCAAGATTCAGAGATGGAGCCATCTGCGAGTAAGGATATGCATCATAAATACCCACAAAACAAGAACCTACTGGAAAATCAAGAGAATCGAAGAAGCTCGTTGGGATATTAGGAAAAATAACGTTTTACTCGCGGTTAGGAAATAAAACTGAATTAAAAGGTCGTACAAACAGAGAAAGTAAAATAAACCTGTGTAATTCTTGCGTTTGACGGAGAAGAGTAATCGCCTGGGAGCAAAGGGTTGAAGTGTATTTGAAAGCGCGATTGGAATTGCGACGTTGACCAGGGTTTTGTTTGTGAGCAACACTCAGGATTGTGCCACGTGGACGACCAGGATTGCGACTTTCTGGCTTCCGCACAGTTTTCAAGATGAGCAGATCTGACACGATAAGTAGGGAGATAGGGTTTGAAAGTGTTGGCGTCGATCGGTATATTTATTGGTGATTTGTGGCTACATGTAAGTCACGACAATTTCAACTCTCTCCGACGTTCGACTTTGACGATCGGTTGGAGTTGAGGGCTAATGTTAATGCATGACTTACGACGATACGGTCAGGGTCAGGTGATATGACCGATCGGACGACAATATCCTCTTGCCGATCGGACGAGAGAATCGATGGTCAGTCGATCGGTACCCTACGGAGTGTTGCACGATCGGTAATGAATTGTTGGAAGAAGGGTGTGCGATCGGCGTCCTCAGGAGAAATGTCAACGAAGGCTGCGCCATTACTCCAGGCGGCGGTGTGCGGCTTTGGCGTGCACAAAAGTCTCATAAATTGGCTCGAGGTGGCTGCGGCGAGATCGTAATAGATTACGATAAGATTGTGTGCGATTAAAATATGTAGAATGTCTGTTTATAAAATAGAGAGGTATGAAAATGTTGAAGACAAGCTCTCCGGAGAGTTCCTGATCAAAAGTTCTTAGTGAATTTTTTCTGGGTTTGGTGCCCCGTGGGTTTTCCTCCCGGTTCTAGGGTTTCCCACGTATAAACTCTTGTTCTCATTTCATTACGGCAACCGTATACCAGCGGTATCCACACCTGATTATAAAACATCACAGAGTATATTTTTACTCTTAACATAATCGGAATTGATGCATTCATAAACATGCCTAACATTGTTAAATTTCGAGAATCGAATCAAATTTACGTGGGTGTGTACAGAGATATTTCATATAAGAGGTACATATACAATGTAAAAGATTTAAATAAATCAATTTCTATAATATCATTCACCATTATAACCCAATTGATTTATTTTACAAAATAACGAATTCCAATGATTAAAAATTTTTTACATCTCAAGTTGTCAATTCAAGTTCAACTTGTTGGGGATTAAACAATCTTGATAAAATAAGTAGAACCTGAGAATTTTAAAAAAAAGAAAAAACAACAACATAAGAAATTTAACGTGGAAACCCGAGATGAGAAAACCACGTGGCCGACGGAAACGATCAAATTTACTATTACTTTAGAAAATACAACACACACATGAAGAGAAAACTCGGAATACAAGAGTGTTGAAGTGCTTGACAATGAACCATAAGACCTCCTTATATGGATTAGGTGGTTGAGATAATTAAGACAACTAACAAATATTCCTAATATTTGATCATATTTCCATATATGATATTCCATAATCAAATCATATATATGCGTTCATATATACTGATTTGATATGATCTTGTTTTATTTAATATCGCATTCCATAACTGACGATATTCTAAACCAGAGGGCCCACCATATCTCAGTTCGGTCCTCGACCGATTGCCTCCATCTCATATTTTCGGATCGCGTGCTTCGGTCCCTTTGTCACATTCGGTATTGCGTGCTTCGGTCCTCGACCGATTGACACCAATACCGACCGTCCTCCATATGTGCCCCGATCGACTATATTGCCGATCATCATCCAAGTGTGACCAATCGATAATAATACCGATCTCCACACTTAACACAACTATCTTACAAATTTGATTTAACCATTCAAATGGGTGGATTTCCAATTGGTCAATTACATTAAAAATGATTAACCCCGATCATTTAAGATTTTTTTGAACTCAGCACGTATACTATGAAGGATTAATGCATAAAAATAATAAGCATACTCTAAGAAGGCAAAGTCTCTTTAGGTTATTTCCAACCATTTTCGACCAAAAATTTAATTGTCTCTCTCCCTTTCTCAATTTAGATATTATCATTTTTTATTTTTATAAATAAATTTCATACATTTATAATTTATAATTTTATTTTTTAATTATAATTGTTTTTATATTAATACTAATTATTTGTAATGATATTGTAATTGTATTAATCACATTTATATGTTAAATTAATAATTGTGATTTTTACAAGTGTAAAACATTTAAGAATTTTGGTTAATTTGTTATTGTATTTTCTGAACTAGAGATGTAATGGATTATTAAAAATTAAATAACTTATCGACTATAACCACTAACCCCGTAAACTAAACCCAATAAAATAGATGACTAGTTAATCCGGCTTTAGTTAAGTAAAATCACAATTCAAATATGTTGATTCAAAGTGGTAAACCGATCGTTTTCGCAAACCTAGTAACGAGCAATCGCAATATTGTCGATATAATGAGTATATCGATCAATTATAAATTTATATATTTATAATTATATTAAAATTATAATATTTTAAATTTTGTAATTTTTTAAAAGCCTTAAGGGTGACCCGGCAACATAGGATTCAGTAGGGTAGACTGACGCCGTAGATGACCTTAGTATAAAAAGTTCAAAATAAAAGATATATATATACTCTATATGCATGATCACACCTAATTTTCTAGTTAAACCAAACTTGTACTTCGTAGTATTTAATAAATCAATCTCAATATTCATATACTAATTAATCAAATTATATATTTGATCAATTAAGACCATTATTACAACATTTGGATTTGTTGAAATTCGAAAAAAGATACCATATTAAAACAAACAATAACAAAAGAGACATAAATTTAACTTTGAAAACTCTAAACTTTGTAAATCATGTAATTAATGAGATATCAGAATGTCATTTAACAATGAAAATACAATCATACAATTGCGAGTTTAAGATTCATAAGTTATAAACCTTGTCGTTCTATCGAACAATATATTTGATATAATTCACAAGAATCGAATCTAATATTTTTTTTATTATCTTTTATTATATATCTCATTTTTTCGTACTCATAACTATGAGACTACTTATCTGATCCCATCTAATTTGCTTTGCATGTTGATCAAACACATCATTTTCTCATATAAAATATATGAAAATGTCTTCATATATGATAAATGATCCTATCTTGTAAATCACATTCACAAATCACAAGAACAATCGATATGTCTTAGTAATCGTCGACCGATCATCACCAAATCTCTTAAGTAGCTATGTATTTCTATGCATAGTTGACATCTTGTCGACCTAATCCATCGGTAATCGCCCATAATAATAAAACCATTGAAAGATCTATGAATTTAATTTAGATCGAGACATCTTGTGTTTGTTCGATACTCAAATCAACATAGCAGTTTCATACAATCAGATCATCGAATCGTCATTTTTAAAGCACACAAAATAAAAGCTACATTACAATGTGTTCATAACAAAAAACCATGATTTCTCAACCACTATAAAATCAGTTGTGTCACAATCCAAATACGAGAAATGATTTATTTACCCTTACTTGAAATGAGTAAAATATGATGCTCCTGATCCTTTTTTGAGTATATTATTATTTTATAATTTTACTAAATGTTTAAAAATTAATATCACTACAACCAATCATATATATCATTAAATATGATTATCCATATTATTTATTGAGTATATTAGTATTTTACATAAATTATGATTATGATTTCATAATTTTACTAAATGTTTAAAAAATTAATATCACTACAACCAATCATATATATCATTAAATATGATTATCCATATTATTTATTGAGTATATTAGTATTTTACATAAATTATGATTATGATTTCATAATTTTATTAAATGGTTAAAAAATTAATATAAGTATATATCACTACATCTCATCATATATATCTAATGAGAACTCTAAGACCGGGAACCCTGCAACGGATGAGTCACAATAACGATTGGGCCGATCCGAATGGTGGAAGCGAATTTGTGCATCCCATTTATACACTTAACAAGAAGCGGCCCGATGTTCCGCGAGAGGACCGAAGATAACCTTGGCGAAATAAATCGTTTTTCTGGTAACTGACTCCGTGGTTCGGTCCAAACGGTTACAAACCCGCGCTTTCCACGCTTCGGGCCTTCACACGTGTACCACGCCTCGGGCCCGTTCACTCAGACCACGCCTCGGCCCCAACCTCATTTTACATCGCGCGACAACAATCTCTAACAAACCTGTCAGAGGCGGTTACAGAGCGTGATTTACACACGCCACTAGCTCTATAAATACAGAGCGCGACGACGGAAATAGCAGGACCTTTTTGGACGCGTAAGAACAGGCCGTTACCCTGCCGGAGTTCTTATTGCTTTCTTATTCCTTGTCATTTTCATTAAGCATCTGATGTATTCTGTATGAATTGTTTGATTAGTGAACAGGCTATGAGCGTAATTCGCTCTTAGTAAAGTGGTTTTCACCCCAATTCCTGGGGTTTCCACTATAAATCGCTATGTCTCTTTATTGTTTCTAGTTTTAATCGTATTCCCCATAAAAAACAAATCAAAATCGAGTTCGTTGGCTGACGAATCGGGTGACTGTTGGTGCCCCCTAAAAAGGGACCATAACAGTTTGGCGCCATCCGTGGGGATGATTCTCTAATCCCATTTGAGTTTTCTACCAGGGATAGGACAATCAAAGGCATGGCCACTGGAACTTCGACAAATGACAGTGACGTGCTTCCCGACAGTCTCCCAGCACCAACATTCACTTTGCAGGATTTGGAAGCTGTCGTCAGGAAGGTGGTGCTAGAGATTACGTCGGAGAGAAGTGGAACAGAACCGCCGGCTGTTTCGAGCCCTGTTCCCAAAAGCAGAGGATACGAGAGTGATCCTGACGAGCGCAGCACTAATGATAAAGAAATCATCAGGCGTGGTGTAACAACGAGGAGGCCCATATATCGGTCTACTCCTC
>RWGZ01000654.1:0-18038 GCA_009725065.1 Utricularia reniformis
ATATACTTGTTGATTTTCTGAAGAAGTTTCCCCAAGGTGGATGGTGGGCTCTTTACAAACTGGCCGAAAGGCCGCACGGTCCTAGGACCTGCTGTAGAATGTCGATTTTATCCCGGAGCTCAAGTTTGATACCCCGGGAGGTCCTGATGAATTTCTCCATGAAGGACCGAAGGCTCATCTTTGTCGGGATATACTTTAGCTGATATAGTTCCTGCCTGCTTCGGGGCGGTCCTACATTTGGAGCAAATTGCTCAGAGAAGGCCAAAATAAATCCGCCATACGACTGTATGGATCCTGCCGGCAAATTTTTAAACCACGTTCGGGCATCGCCTTGTAATCCTGCCGCGAAGATGCGGCACTTTAATGAATCCGAGGCCCGAACCGTTCCCATGCGCAATTCGAAATCGGCAACGTGATCGATCGGATCACCATCACCACGAAATGTCGGCAACCCCTCGGGGTTGCGATAATGCCGATCTGGGACTGCTGCCCAGATCTCCTCATAAAATGGGAGCATCAAATCTCCCAAGGCGGCTGATACGCCTTCAGATTGATGAGACGATGCCTGAACCGCATGCAAATTATGCCATCAGTCATCATCCTTACTTCTTCTGATAGGGCATCCATGACCCTGTTAAATAAACTAGGATTGCACGTCACTATTATTTGTCGGAGTTCCAGTCGCCATGCCTTTGATTATCCTATCCCTGGTAGAAAACTCAAATGGGATTAGAGAATCGTCCCCACGGACGGCGCCAAACTGTTATGGTCCCTTTTTACGGGGTACCAACAGTCGTCCGGTTCGTTCAGCAAACGAACTCGGTTCTGATTTGTTTTAGATGTGGAAGACGATTAAAAGCTGGAAATAAATAAATGCACAGCGATGTATAGTGGAAACCCAAGGAATTTGGGTGAAAACCACTTGACTAAGAGCAGATTATGCTCTTAGCCTGTTCACTAATTGAATAATTCATAGTTAATACAGCAGAGACTAAATGAAAATGACAAGGAAAAGAAAGCAGTAAGAACTCCGGCAGGGTAGCAGCCTGTTCTTACGCGTCCAAGAGGTCATGCTATTTCCGTCGTCTTGCCCTGTATTTATAGAGTTTATAGCGTGTGTAAATCACGCTCTGTAACCGCCTCTGACAGGTTTGTTAGAGGTTGTTATCGCGGGATGTAAAACGAGGTTGGGACCGAGGCATGGTCTGCGTGATCGGGTCTGAAGCGTGGTAAACGTGGGAAGGCCCGAAGCGTGGAAAACGTGAGTTGTAACCGTTCTGTAACCGCTCGGACCGAACCCAGGAGCCAGCTGGCAGAAAACGCTTTGTTTCGTTAAGGTTAGCTTCGGTCCACTCGTTGAACATCGGGCCGCTCTTCCTTTAGTGTGTAAATGGGTTGTAGGAATTCGTTTTCATTATTTGAATCGCCCAACGGTTGCTGGGCCTTATCCACCACCAGGTACCCGATCCTAAAGTTCTCATCAAACATAAATAATCTAAATAAAAATATAGAATAACCTTCCATATTAGATTCTAAATTTGTATCAAAACGACTCATGTCGTCATATTCCTCATAATGTGCTTCATGTACATTATTTTATTAAAATATCATTTATCACAAACTAATCCCAAAGAATTAAATGATAAAACACAAACAACAAAAAATAACTATATTTAATCATCATTTGATTTGTTACTTGATTGAGTAAATGACGGAATAAGATTTAAATCACGTCTTTCATAATCATAAATATCATAATGTTGATACTCATGTTGTGGCCAAAGTGGATATCGAGAACTACTTGATTCTTCAAATATGTGTGATGTCCTTTGTTCTTCATCATTTCTTTATGTCGCATACGGCGAATTCAGGTCGAAACCGTGCACTGTGAAATGGAGCATCGAAACAAAAAACATGAACGCGAACTTAAATCATCGAATTCAAACAAATGATTATCTCACCAGGATTGATTGAGTTGTAGTTCATATTTCTTCTATTTTGCTATGTTTTTACATTGTTTATCATATTTATAATGGAAAGTGATAATCATTACTTAAATATTTTACTCATGATCATTCTCAAGTTGCACAGTGGCCACCTTAGCACTTATCTTATAACTATTATTTGTCATGTTATTGAGATATCTTTTTATTGATATTATGTAAAGTATACCACAAATTATTTAGATAACATATTTAAATAAGATCAAATATTTAAATTTAATAAATTATATTGTTTAGAATCCAATATAAAATTAGGTGTGTGTATGAAAATCTGGTGATCCAAAAAACCGATGTAACCTAACCGTAATTGAACCGATTTTTCTGTTATCCGAACCGTAAATACTTAATCAGATCGGATAGGGTGCGGTTTTGGATCGGATACGGTTTTTCAAATTCATATATGATCCAATCCGATATTTTATTATATTTTATATATATTTTTAAATTTTGTAAAGTTAAAACGTTATATATGGTAATATATTTTTCTTTATTATAAATATTTTTTTTTCCATTAATATTAATTTTTTTATATTTTATTCTTATTTTTCAAAAACAACCGCTATTGAAAAATATTAGGTAATCAATATTGAATATTGATTTAGAAATTCATATTTTTAGTAAGTTAAATAATTCTTAAGATATTTTATATTATCATTTAAAATTTAGTTAATTTTACAATTGATTTTATTTTTATATGTTGCGATTACGAATATCTAAATATGTTTTGCAGATTATGTACTTAGATGAAAAATATAATTCATTCTTTACATACATTTGTTTTAATTCAATTATTGTATTAAATTCAAGTTTTGCTTTATGAATGTTTAAAAATTCTTAATATATGTTTTTTGGTTGTTTTATAATTTGTATATTTATTAAATAAATTCATTTTTTGGTAATTAGTGATAATTTCTTATAATCAATTATAATTAAAAAACAAATATTATGGTATCCGCAAATCGATCATCAATCCGATCCACTATTGCGGATCGGTTTCGGATCATGATTTTTATGATCAGTATTCATTGGATCGGATCAAAAAATGTTGATCGGATCGGTTATCCGATCAACGCACACCCCTATGAAAAAATATTTTTTAAGGAAATTATGTTAAATTATAAGGAAAATCTGATTAATGGTAATTGTTACAGGATAAATAAGTTATAAAATGTAATTAGAAAAATAATATTAAATTAGATGCATTGATGGGGCCACAAAGTTTTATTGATACATACATATTGGACTCTTAATGAACTCATTTAATATATAAAATTTAAATTTACAATAAATAAATAATCATTATGTCGTCTAATCAGTGGTAAATTGTAAAAGCTCATTTTGATGGTGATAGAAGATTAATTATTGAACATTTAGAGATATTATTAACATTCAGGATGAGTAGACAGTTTTTTGTCAAAAAAATGAATTTTAATTATACCAATGACTTTAATTAAGTTTTCAAAATACACTGACATATTTCTTTTCATTAGAATAACAAATCAAAATAACACTTTGATTCGATTATTATAATATATATATATTATTGTTATGGTCCCTTTTAGGGGTACCAACAGTCGTCCGTTT
The DNA here is from genome assembly GCA_009725065.1 of Utricularia reniformis. Taxonomy (NCBI): domain Eukaryota; kingdom Viridiplantae; phylum Streptophyta; class Magnoliopsida; order Lamiales; family Lentibulariaceae; genus Utricularia; species Utricularia reniformis. The sequence continues at coordinate 3,588 of RWGZ01000654.1, forward strand.
CGTCAATAAACGAACTCGATTTTAATTTGTTTTTGGTGGGGAAACGATTAAATAAAGCAAATGAAGAAATCGAGCAAGGCAATTTAGAGTGGAAAACTCGGGAAGTGGGGAAAAAACCACTTGACTAAGAGCAGGAAAAGTTCTTAGTCGTTTCACTAATCAAGCAGTTCATTACAAAATTCAGTAGAGGTTTATGAAGATGACGAGGTATAAGAAAGCTATAAGAACTCCGGCAGAGTAACAACCTATTCTTATGCGTCCAAAAGGTCATGCTGATTCCGTTGTCAAACTATGTATTTATAGAGCTGAAGGCGTGTGTAATTCATGCTCTGTAACTACCTCTGACAAGTTTGTTGAAGGTTGTTGTCGCGCAATGTAAAACGTGGGCGGGACCGAAGCGTGATCTGCCCCGAAGCATGGTAAACGTGTAGAGGCCCGAAGCGTGGAGCGCGTGGGTTGTAACCGTTTGGACCGAACCGTGGGGCCATTTGTCAAAAGCTCTTCTATTTTGCCAAATCTATCTTCGGTCCCATTGCGGAACATCGGACCAATTTATCTCAAATGTGCTAAGCTGAGGATTTTGGGCTGCGCAAGTTCGCTTTTTATTACATTGGTCGGTCCAATCGTTATTGAGCCTTACCCATTGCATGGTACAGGACCCTAGGATTCTCATCAACTATTATAAAGTAAATATATAATTTAATTACTTAGTTATACATATTAAAAGTGTTCTAAAATATACATTTTGTTTTTATTTAAATTATAAATTAATTGAATTTATTTTAAATCTTTTAAAATATTTTAAAATATTTTTTATGTTATAAATGTATTCATATACCATAATTTATAATTAAAAATTTGTTTCATTTACTTTAAATGTTTAAATAAATAAATTTATACGTGAATTAAACTTTTTTATTATATATACTATATAAAAATTAACAATTTTCTATTTAAAATTTATTAATATTTTAAGTCATTTTNTCGTGCCCCACAAACAATCTAATTTAGAATTAATCATAAATTGACTGATCTAAAAATAAATACCCAAAATATTTTTAGACTAGATCACATATATACTTATTTGATATGATTTTGTTTCCTTGAATATCTCATTCTATAACTGAAGATATCCTAGACCAATGGATCCCACTATGTCTTAGTTCAGTCCTTGATCGATTTCCTCAATCTCATATCTTCATATCGGTCCCTTTATCACCTTCGATATTGCGTACTTCAGTCCTCGACCAATCTGTACCAATACCGATGGTCTTCCATGTGTGCCCCGATCGACCACATTACCGATCATCATCCAAGTGTGACCGATCCATAACAATACCGATCTCCACACTTAACAATCTCCCACTTGCAGATCGATAATGCATCTCCTCTTGATAGTGTCCGCAACTCACTTGGTGAGTCCTACTAGAGCTATGCATATCTTTAGCTTTGCCAAAGTGATTCCCTTTGTCATCATATCCGACTTATTTTCAGTGCATTTGATCTTCATCAATTCAAGCGCCTTTCTCTTGAGCAGATCCCTAATATAGTGATACTTCAACTTAATATGTTTCGTTCTCGCATGAAATACTGGATGCTTTGCCAAACATATGGCGTTGTGACTGTCACTATACAAAATTAGCTGATTGGTCCCTTTACCGATCTTCATCATGAAATTCTATAGTTACACCATCTCCTTTCCTGATTTGGAAATTGTAACATATTCTGCCTCAATTGAAGAAAGTAAGACACACTTTTGCAACTTCGAATTAACATATGTACCGACGACTGTAAATACATACCATTATGTACTTTTCCGATCGTCCAGATATCCTCTAAGGTCAGCATCCACGTACCCTGTTAATTCGATCGATCATCTTCTAAAACATAGCTCCTGCTTTGATGTCTTTTTGAGGTATCATATCAACCATAACACTGTTTCCTAATACTCTTTCTCAGGGTTCGACGTGAATCAGCTCACGACTCCCACTTAATGTGCAATATTAGGTCTCGTACATACCATTGCATACATCAAACTGACGAACACAGAAAAGCATGGCACATTCTTCATTTCTTCGGCCTCGTCGGTCAATGTTTTATGCTCATTTGAGAGTTTAAGGTGTGTTGCCAAAGGTGTTTTAGTCACTTTCAAATCTCCTACTTGATACCAATCAATCACTTTTTCAATGTATATTTTTTGGGCAAGGTAATTGTACCCTTTTGGAGATCTCTCGAGATTCTCATTCCCATAATTTGCTTGACAGGTCCAATGTCCATCTTGAATGCTTCAAACGACTCACGTTTGACATGTTTTATCTCATCCATGTCACCCCATACGATCAACATGTCATTGAAATACAATAGAATGATTACATATGAACTTTTGCCCCTCGAAGATAACAACAGTTTCTGTCTCACATCTTTTGAATCATCGTTCAGTCATTAAAGAATCAAACTTCAATAACCACTGTCGATGAACTTGTTTCAATCCATACAAACTCTTTACAATTTTTTAGAATAGACTCTCTTACCATTCAACTTAAACCAACCCCTCAGGTTGTGCCATGTAAATATCTTAATCCAGATCACCATGAAGGAAAACAATCTTCACATCCATTTGCTCAAGATAGGGATTCTCTGCAGCCACTATACTCAAAATCACTCTGATTTTCATTATCTTAACGACTAGTGAGAATACATCGGAATAGTCAATTCATTTCTTCTGAAAGAATCCTTTGACCATTAGTCTCGCATTGTAACGTTTGGATCCATTTGCCTCCTACTTTACTCTGAAGACACATATGTTGAGTAAAGTCTGATGTCCCTTCAACAATGCTGTCAAGCCCCAAGTCTTGTTCTTCGACAAATACATCATTTCGTCCTTCATGACAAGCTCCCACTTTTCCGTCTCTAGAGACTTAACTGCCTCTCGGAAATTCTCTGGCTCGCCATCGTCGGTCAACCATGTGTGATACATTGTAGGAGTACACTGATAGGGTGATCTCCTCTCCCTAGTTGACTGACTGCCTCGATGCATGAGTGACTTGTTCAACATTATCATCTCTCAACTGATCTTAATTCTACTAATCGGTATCAAATTGATCAGACTGAGATTCTAACTCTTCATCAGAAGTGATACCGATCTGCTCCTCCAATCGGTCCGGGGTCTACTGCTCCCACTTGATGGTATGACTACTATCACCTCGTTAGACTTCTCTTTCGTATTTGCGATATTATCCTTGTAAAGTTGATCTTCGTTGAAGATTGTGCCAATCGATCTAATTATTTTCTTCCCTTCGGATCATAAGCGATAACCAAAATAATAAGCTCTGTAAACAACGATAATAGTCTTTATATCTTTAGCATCAAGTTTATCCCTGCTCTCGGGGTTTATATGGACATACGCAATGCAACCAAACACTTTGAGATGATTCAGTTTCACCTCCTTCCCAGTCCACTTCTCCTTGGGCAACTCGAAATCTAGTTGTACTGATGGACTCTGATTGATCAGGTACGCTGTCGTACTCACAACATCCGCCGAGAAGTTCTTTGGTAGACCATCGTTCAATGTCATCGATCAGGCACGCTCATTCAACATTCGATTCATGTGTTCGACAACTTCATTTTTCATTGGCTTTTTCGGGACCGATCGCTCTGGCTTTATACCGCTCGCCAAACAGTAGTCTCTGAACTCTTCTCCGTCATACTCTCATCCATTGTCTGATTTCATACACTTTAACTTGGTTACAGCCTCGAGTTCCACCTTTTGATTGTCTGAAAGACATCAGATTTAATTCTTGGAAAATATACACATACCTTACGGGTACAATCGTTAATGAAGGTGACGTAGTACTTCGAGCCTTCAATGGACTCAACAGGTGCCATATCCCACACATTGGTGTGCACGAGTTCTAGCTTGCTGGTTTTTCGATCCCACTTCACCTTCGTAAAGGTGAATCTCTTCTGCTTGTTAAGCATACAATTCTCACCTTCGTAAAGGTAAGCAATAACCCTTTACGGGCCATGATCTTCATGCTTTTCTCACTCATATGGCCAAGTCAAACGTGCCACATCTTCGGCAACCTCGATCGGTCCTCAGCCTATCGACACTCATGTGACCTATCAGTCTCTAGTGTAGTGAGGGTGGATCGGTCTCCATTTATGTCGATTAGTCTATCCACGTACAATGTCCCAGACTTGATTCATTTTGCGACGACCAAACCTCCTTTGGTCAGTTTTCAACTGATATCAGGATCTTACTTAGTCCATATATATACGTCACGTTCTCCAATGTCCAAGAGTAAATGAATTTATCCCTTGAAACCTGATTTTTTTTATGCATACAATTATTTTTGTTGGAACATTTGAGGATATGATCGGTATATCACCCCGATCGGTGATCTCTATGAACTTCTCATCGGCAAGATAAACCTTCCCGAAATTCCCTGTTATGAAAGGATTAAACAACTTTTGATTACAAGAGTGAAAGGATGCACCTGAGTCAACCACCTATGACTCCACCGGACTCTCAAGATAAAGTACAAATGCATTATCAGATTCAGCCGCTACCGATGCTGAATTCTTCTCATTCTTTGGCTCCTTGCAATCATTGCTGAAGTGTCCATTCTTTCTGCAATTCCAGCAATCGGGCTCCCCCTCATTTTTTGACTTCCCTCGGTTTTTCGACCTAATCCAGCTCTCGCCCTTCTGCCCTTGGTCATTCTTCCGACTGCGGGAATAATTTGCAACCAATGCATTATTTTTTGTATCCCTAGTCTGCTTTCTTCTCAATTCTTCACTGATGAGCCGAGTGTACACATCAAGAAAATTAAGCTCCCCTGGTTGATTACTAATGATATCAACCGAGGTCGACCAGCTTTCGGGCATGGTACCAAGAAAGGCAACGACTTGCATTTCATCATCCATGACATGTCCAACCAGCGACAACTAATTGGTAAGGTTGCAGAAATCGTTCAGATGTTAGGCAACGGAGGCACCCTGTGCCATCATCATTATATACAACTGGTGTGTCAAGAGCACACGATTTGTCGATGATGGCTGCTAGTACATATTTTACATCGCCTTCATCATATTGTACATAGTTGCCTATTCGTGGTAGTTGAACACTACTTTCTGCGACAACGATAGTTGAACGTTCGCCAACGCCATGCGATCCGGTTTCTGCCAGTGTGCATCATCCATCTTTGCCGGCTTCTTTTTTTCTAATGTTTCCCCTAAATCATTCCGATAGAGGGTATTACAGATAATCATTTTCCAGTAGGCAAAATCAGATCAGTCAAACACCCTTATCGTCACCTATCGCCGATTCCATCACTACACCCCACAACCAACATAAATTGTTGGGGATTAAACACGTGTGCTAATAACCTCGATAGATTAACTAGAACATTTGAATAAAGCAAAAGAGAAAACAACGACACAAGAAATTTAACGTGGAAACCCGGGATGGGTAAAAACCACGTGACCAGTGGAACAACCACATTCACTATCACTTGAGGAGAATACAACACACGCACGAAGAGGAAATTCAGAATAAAAAAGAGATTGAAGTGTTTAAGAATGAACCCTAAGACATCCTTATATAGATGAGATGATTGAGATAATTAAGGTAACAAGCAAATATTCCCAATATTTGATCTTATCTCCATATATGTTATTCTATAATCAAATCACATATATGTGTCCATATATACTTATTTGATATGATCTTGTTTCATTGAATATCTCATTTCATAACTATCGACATCCTAGACTAATGGGTCCCACCATGTCTCAGTTCAGTTCTCGACCGATTGATTCATCTCATATCTTCGGATCGGTCTCTTTGTCATCTTAGGTTTTGCGTACTTCAGTCCTCGACCAATCTGTACCGATACTGACCGTCTTCCATGTGTACCCCGATCGGTCACATTATTGATAATCATCCAAATGTGACCGATCGATAACAATACTGATCTCCACACTTAACAATTTCATGACATCATACTTAAGTATGTTTTGCTCTTCCAAATTGAGAATGATTGTATGTTATTGCAATTGTTGATTTGTGATCAAACCATATTTGATTGGTTTTGTAGTGGAAGAATAATGTGAATGAACACTTTGCATGACGCAACTATATGTTCATTTTAAGCAAAGGATTGGGCAACAATGTCTTCTTTTCCCATGTTCCATGAAAAACCAGCAACACCAAGAGTAAATAGGTAAACGATGTGCGTTTAGAATCATTTGTATTACTTGCATAATCACTATCTTAGTTTCCTTGTAGCTCAATTTTCCTCCTTTATTCAAAGACATGATGTTGTCCATTGTTCAAACTACATACTTTAATAGTTTAGTATTTGATTTGTTGCTTGTGCATGACTTTATGTGGGTAGGCTATGAACTTCGAGAGAGGATTCACAAAGAAATTTATGTTCGGTCTTGTGCAATACGGTGTATCGAGCATCTAATTATTCATTGAAACGATTTTTATCAAATATCATAGTATCATACGTTTTGCATAATTTGGTACCGACATGAGAGGTTTTGTAGTTGGACTTATATCTTCGACATTCATTCGTTTTGTAAGCTCTAGAGCATAATTTATCTGTGATATTAAGATATATTAAACATTTTGACAAACTTTCATTCCTAAAAAATAATGTATTTGTCCTAAATTTTTCGACTTAATGTCATTCTCATATTTGCATGTGATTAATAAGTCATCAACATAGAGTTTTCCTTCATCTTCTCTTAAAGTATAAGATTTCAAACAATTGTATTCACAGTCTCTCCCCAAAAGTATTATGATAGATCTTTCTCAAACATAAGACACCGACACATTTCCATTATAGTTTCATTATTTTATTCAACAACTCTATTTCGTTCGGGTATGTGTATGGTAGTAAATTTTTCCGAAATATGTCTCCCAGTTGACCGAGTGTTTTATGCCATGTGTCCAAAGAGATATCATATTCTGCCGCGTTAAGGCTATCTCTATCATTGTCCGCCCGAAAACTTGATTATTTCTCTCCACATCAGCTTTCTCTCTCTCCACATCATCTTTCTCTTTTCATAATATTAATATCAATATTTTAAATAACAATTTCCTCTCAACTCTACAACCATATCCGGACACTTACAATTTTTATATATTTTATTTGTTTATTTCCTTTTTTAACATATCAAATCATTATTATTGGTAAATAAAATGAACATAAGTAAGATGAAATATTTTTAGATAAACATTGAAATTAGAACAATACATATACGAAGTAATTCAAACAACAATACTTATACGAAGTAGAATGCATTAGTTAGTACGAGAATGAGCCCACATATGTTCTATCAAATCAGCCTTAAGACGATGATGAACTCTCACTTCCCTAGACTTGATTGAGCGTTGAAGATACGTTTGAAATGATGCATTAGCTTGATCAGATAGAGAAGATGTTTGTTGACTAACATATTCTTGTTCAAATTGTATCGAATCGGGAGTAAGAACATGACCTCGATCTTCAACAATCATGTTGTGCAATATAATGCATGCGTACATGATATTTAATAGAGTTTGCTTGAAGTACCCTGAAAGTTCGCTCTACATCCTTTCGAGTACTCTCTTGTCGACCAGCAAATAGTCGTGCTTTCTCTGTTTGAGGGAGAGTGATTGATTTCACGAACACTGGCAATTTTGGATATATCCCATCAGCCTAGTAATAGCCCATATCATATGTATTGTCATTCACGGAGAAATGAACTTCTAGTGCTTTGCCTGTATGTAAATCATCCAATAAAATTGAGTGACTCAGAACGTTCAAGTCATTATTTGCCCCAGGCGTTCCGAAGAAAGCATGTCAGATCCAAGTATCCGCAGAAGCAACAACCTCTAAAACTATTGTAGGGTAACCTTTATCACCACGAGCATACTGATCCTGCCAAGCTACTGGATAATTTTTCCACCTCCAGTACATGAAATCGATGCTTCCAAGCACTCCCGGGAACCCACGATTATCTGCCCATGTCATCAAGCGTTGAATGTCCTTAGAGGTTGGACATCTCATGTACCTAGCTTAGAATGCAGTTCGAATTGATGATACAAAATGTCTAAGACATTCAAGGGTGGTGGTCTCACCAATACGAACGTATTCATCATAGGCGTCAGCACATCAACCATACGCTAGCATACGCATAGCTGCCATGCACTTTTAAAGTGTCGATAAAGAGCAACGGCCAGTAGCATCTAGTTTTTCTTCGAAATAAAGATTTACTGCTACAACCGCTACAGAGATCTGTTCGAATAATGTGTGAGACATTCTTAAACGACGATGAAATTGTGCAGTGGTGTATGTTGAGTTGGTAGTGAAATAATCCTCCAAGTATCCCGACCACGCTCGACTACATGACGCTTTCCGGACTTACGTCTTCTTGCTTTATTTGACGACTCACCGGGTTGCTCCTCCTCCATTAGATATTCTACTGCAGGCGATATCAAGTCTGATATATTTCCCAGACTCTGAAAGTTGTATAACTCCACATGTATATTATTGGGATTTATCTCGTAGTGAAGAAAATATGATGATGAAGACTTGGGATGATTGAAACAAACAATGAAGTCATTCTTAAATAACATTAGGTAATGGTGGTAGGTATGAGATAGATAAGTGAGTAATTGAGTAGAAGAAGTAGGTGAAATATGATGTGGAGTAGGTAGAGTAGTTGGGGTAGATATAACATTATTGATAGAAAACAATACAATGACAAATAGTTCTGTCCGATATAAATGCTTTGATTTCATTATCTCAACATTATTGATCGATACAATCACAACAATTATGATGCAAATGTAAAAAAATTCACTCATACACAAACATAGTTCCAAAACATAAAACATATTTTAACCGCATCAAAACGAGAAAGTCACATAGCAATAGACATTTTAGTATTCTAACGGAAGGTAGAAAAGTTACAAAGCATACTAACGAGTCAATCATCATCGTCGCTCAAGTTCATGGTAGGTTGATAATATAAGGAGTGGGGTACATTGTTCCAAGTTGCAACTACTCGTGTAAATGCTTCATTGTAGAAACGTAGTTGCACCTCATTAAGGACGCTAGTGTCCATCTCAAGTAATTTCCTCATCTCTCTAGCCGACGAAATTGCATTGTGTTCAGAAAATAGATCATTCTTTCTATCTAACTTGGAACTATGTTATGCTAACATTTTTTCATACGACACCAAAATTTCTTCTTTTCGTTGGACATTTGGTTAGAGGTGCTTCATGCATTGCGTTGTCGATTGGCTTTATCCCTTCCAATGGGACGTTGCTCAACTTGTGGACCATACTCAGTTTCAGAAGGCATATGTGACGATTGGATCGATGATCTAATTCCCCCAGCATCACTCATTTGTGTTCCCCCTCCGGTTCTTGAAATTCCACTATCAATGACCTATATATTAAGCTAACTAAAGAAGTTAAGTAACATAATATGAAAGACAAACAAACGGCATATGTAAACGAATTGGTATACCGTCCTCCATTGTAGTTGATCCTACAACACCTTCCAAGCTTTCACATAAGTGAATGATTTTCCAACCTCAGAGTGATATGCTTCCAAAGCCTTATTAACATAGTTGTAATTGTTAAAGCCACTTGGATGAGCACGACTCACTCTATCATATTTCCCACAAAAAGCTTGAACATCCTTGTTAATCATGCGCCAATTCTTCATTAAAGCTTCAGAGTCACGAATTCTTGATGTTTTCCCGCACGAGGTAATTGCTTCGCAATAATAAGTTGTTACCGCCTTCCAAAATGATTCCATCCTCTGAGAATTTCTCGTTACCGAGTCGACGTAAGTCTTCAACCACGCATAACAAAAAAGTTCGACTTCTTCTTATGGCCATATTTGAAAAGTCACCATGAACTGTAAATGCAAAACTTATAAATTGTTATTACACCACATTAACATAAATAAAAGTTAGAAAACTATAAATAAAGTGTAAATCTTGACTAGAGCAGTGATATTTAACTAATTGGAGGGCTAGTTATGATTTAATCACGAATTATGAAAAAAACGCATCAATTCAAAACTAAAAAAAAGATATATCTTGATGTAATGAAAAAATGTCTCCTTTGAAACAAAAAACCAAGAAAAACCAATTTTAATAAATCAATCACAAATCCACTTAACACAACAATCAACATAGATAAATCGACATAATTACTAAAATTTATAAAAAAAAATTTCATGACGAGTTACTAGATAGAATTATGATCTGAGATAATAATTAATAAGTACAAAACATTAGTGCAAATACTAAACCCCAAAGAATGAAATCGCATATCCGAAGAATAATGGAGACTAAATTTGCAATGATTTCTAGTTACTTTAGAAAATCAACATAATCAAATGAAGTAGTAAATAAATTGAATTAAATCACTAGCAAATCAAGTGTAGAATTTTTCCAGTATGCTTTCTTTTTATAAATCTATATGTTAAGGTCTCTTTTTAGGGGGTACCAGCATCGTCCGGTTCGTCAACACACGAACTCGGTTCTGATTTGTTTTTGGTGGGAAAACGAATAAGAAACTGAAATAACAATGAGGCAAGACGATTTATAGTGGAAACCCCAGGAATTGGGGAGAAAACCACTTGACTAAGAGCGAATTAAGCTCTTAGTCTGTTCACTAATCAAACGATTCATTACAGAATACAACAGAGGCTTAAGGAAGATGACAGGGAATAACAAAGCAATAAGAACTCCAGCAGGGTAACGGCATGTTCTTCTGCATCCAAAGGGTTCTCATTTTTCCGTCGTTGTGCTCTGTATTTATATAGTTAATGGCGTGTGTAATTCATGCTCTGTAACTGCCTTTGACAGGTTTGTTAGAGGTTGTTGTCGCGCGATCTAAAACGAGTTCAGGACCGAGGCATGGTCTGCGTGATCTGGCCCGAGGCGTGGTAAACGTGTGGAGGCCCGAAGCGTGGAACGCGTGGGTTTGTAACCGTTTGGACCGAACCACGGAGCCAGCTGTCAGAAACCGTTTTATTTCACCAAGGTTATCTTCGGTCCCATCGCGGAACATCGGGTCATTTTTTCTTAAGTATACTACTGGGCTGCACAAGTTCGCTTCCACCATATGGATCGGCCCAATCATTATCGGGCCTCATCCATTGCAGGGTACTCGGTCCTAGAGTTCTCATCACTAGCCCCTCGGGCTTGATTGCCATCGTAGAGGTGATACATGGCCGATCACGCAATGTTATACATTCGGGAGAATAAGGGACCGTACCTGCTTGTGGTATGCGTCCAGGGACAGATCTTTCTCTTAAGTTTATAAGTGAAGGAATGAATTTGTATTTAACATTCAATAGCGTATATTTGTGTTATACTTTTATTCTTATTATTTTTTAAATATTAATATCCAGACTTCCGCCTCTTCACATTCGATTATCCAACGGGCGTGATGAGTGTGTTTATACTGCCATCGCCTGTGACAATATTACGTGGCAGCTCACAATTGGTCGGGAAATTAATATTTAAATCGAGATTTTGGGTACTGTTTCTCCTCATCGTCATTTCGTGAAGGAAGAAATTGCCCAAATCGAGCTCTCTGCGCCCTTAATCTGTTTCACGTTCAACCAATTTCGTTCCGATTTTTGTTAAGGTATAAACTATGGCTCCTCATAAAATGAGATACCCATCCATATCTAAGTTGAATATTGAGGAGTTTAGGTCTAGGTTTTCGATTCCGACACATTAATCTATCTATAAGGGATGGGAAGATATTCCATGTTTCCTTCCGGCGGAAATGAATGTGCCGTCTTCCGCTATTCCGGTTAGTTATGCTTCTTTAAAGTGCGGGCTACGTTTTCCGCTGTATCCTTTTGTAGCAGCCGTTCTTAAAGAAATTCACTGCCCGACTTTTGCGTTATATCTGGGTAGTTATGTGTATATAGTGGCGTTCATATTCTATTGCCACCAACAGAACAAGGCCCCTACCTTAGAACACTTTTCAACTTGTTCTTGGTGGGGTCCCGAAGGGGTAAGGGTCTGTTAGGATGCCGCAAACTATATTATATAGCGGTGCGCACTAAAGAGTGCGCTATAGTTGATAAAGAAGAGTCTTTCCATGCGTGGGAATCTTGTATTGTGTGGATAACAATCCCAAAAGAGGATATGTTAAAGCTGTGGCCACGTAAAACTCACCCACACATAGGCCAGCTGGACCGAACCAGGTTCAACCCCTCTCGTCCGGACACCGCAAACACACTCACGATGTTCCCCCCTCCCGATGCACGCCTTAAACGAACAGAACTGCTTCGGGAGAAAAAGTTGATAGAAATAAGTGTCGCGGGTAGGACCGGAGCCCCAGCCTCGAAGGGGATGTTTTCTAGTTCAGATCCATCAGAAGGATCGGGTATGAAGTAATATTTTTATTCCGTCCTTTCCTGATCCTTATGTATTTATTTTGCAGACTCAACTGAGACAATGTCTAGCTCTCGGTTCAAACGTATTGCTGCTGCTTCGGTCCGTCCTTCTAAAGGACAACGCGATGCAACGGGAAGTGCCGAGGAGAGTGAATCAGCAACGGGGGGTATGCTGGTTCCATCGGGGTCCGGGAACCCCCCGATTCAAACCACCAGCGCGGGCACACTGACTCTGCGTTGCACATGGCAGCCCTGGACGGGAGAGGGGCCTGTGTTTCGGGTATTTGGAGTGGTAGAAAAGGTGATAATGGCTCGAATTCGTTCTTTGAGCTTATCCAGCATGATTTCACCCTGAGATATTTATTATTCGATGACACATATATATCTATATAGTCATTCCCAAGTCGAGAAATAAAGCAGATCGAGATATTTTGATGATTGACATTGTTTATAGCTTATCGTGGTATTTGGATCGGGTTACTTATTTATTGGACCATTGTGCCTAATTTAGAGATTAATTGGTCATTAATTATTGGACTTCATTATTGGTGGGCCTAGTGAGTTATAATTGGGCTGGACGAATCACCTATATAAACATGGTTAAAGTGTTAAAGAAGGGAGCTTGAATTCTTGACCTAAGGAGGAGGCCGCTATTCTTTTCTTTTTCGCCCGGGAAACCTACGACTACGGCCATCAAATCATCATCTTTTTTCTTTGGTTTTCTATCTCATGTTCTCCTATTGTAAATCAATGAACTTGACATTTATAGTGGATTCAAGAGCTACGGTCGGGGTGGTTTTTTATCCTTTCTTATACAGAAAGGTTTTCTACCTACAAAAATCATGTCTTTTTACTTCTTGCTTTCGTATTACTTTTTCGTTCGACCCCTATCCGTAAAAGGGGTCTAAATTTTGTTATTGCAGATTTTAGCAGCGATAACATTGGCGCCGTCCGTGGGGACGTTTTTAATCCCATTGAGTTTTTATCCGGAGTTTGGGATGGAAAACGCAAAATTTTTTTTTGATTAAGCGCAGCTTTGGTATTCAGCGTGTTTCAATATATTTATCTGTTGGATTGGTCTGCAATTTTTGTATACTGTTATACACATATGGATTCTCTTTATGGTTTGGTATTCTCGCGCCATAACAAAATGACTAAGCGGTATTCTTATTGTATTATGGAATAGTTTTTCTAATTTATGATCGGGTATTTTCGTTTACAATCAGGATTACCAAGTGATGGTCCAATGACATACATTTCATTTTTTTTGCTCAGATAATTTCATTTACGATCAACATGATCAAGTGATGGTCCTACAACATGGATTTCATTATTTAAGATATGATATTTTCATTTACGATCAAGATGATCAAATGACTGACTTATGGCGTGGACTTCACTAAATTTTATTTATTACTGGGGACTCTCAGTTATGACCCCCAACAACAAGGAATATTTTATTATTTGTGTTCAGAAAAGCATAATTATTATATGAGGAATTGTGAAGTAGTTTATTCGGGCATATCAAGATATTCTCACATACTAGGAGTCTTATCGATTATCGGAAACAATCAGAAATTTTAAAGGCAATATATGAAACAAAAAGTCATCGAAGACTTTTATAGAGTTCATCGATAGAGATTTTAGAGAATTATAATATCAGGTTCAGTTATAAGAATATAATATCCCATTCATTATTTTAGAAGTATATATGAAGTTTAATGAGATGATGGTATTCATTCAGTAATATTTATTTATTTGAGATATGCTTATTTACTCATGCCTCGTATATTTAGTTACATAATGCGATACTACTATTGTGAGTTTATTGCAACAATATTCTCAAGGTAAATTTATGATTTGTGTACTCGAATATTTCGACTACGCAAATCAGGGGACTTCTGATATCACCCTGAGATATTTATTATTTGATGACACATATATATCTATATAGTCATTCCCAAGTCGAGAAATAAAGCAGATCGAGATATTTTGATTATTGACATTGTTTATAGCT
>RWGZ01000654.1:19802-30132 GCA_009725065.1 Utricularia reniformis
ACATATTCTAGGTATGATGATTTCAATTTCAATTAAACTTCAATTGATGTTGTTAAAAAATGAATACGTGTTGTTAGAACCACCAATAACTTGGTTATTACATGATTTATGTGATTAAACTATAGTTTAAATTGAATGACATGATGTCGTGTTATTATGACTTGCACGATCATTATGTTTTCGAACTTACTTTTTTTTTATATACAACAAGTATTCGTGATGTTAGGCTTTATTTAGTTTGAATACACTTGGTTTTATCATATTTACAATGTGATTTGCATGAATATCATTCGAATTATTTTTCACATAGTTCAACATATTCTAGGTATGATGATTTCAATTTCAATTAAACTTCAATTGATGTTGTTAAAAAATGAATACGTGTTGTTAGAACCACCAATAACTTGGTTATACCATGATTTATGTGATTAAACTATAGTTTAAATTGAATGACATGATGTCGTGTTATTATGACTTGCACGATCATTATGTTTTCGAACTTACTTTTTTTTTATATACAACAAGTATTCGTGATGTTATGCTTTATTTAGTTTAAATACACTTGGTTTTACAAAATTTACAATGTGATTTGCATAAATATTTTTCTGCTCATATTTCATATAGTTCCACATGTTCTCGGTGTGATAATTTTGATTTCTATTAAAATTGAATTTGATATTGTCTAAAATATTTGTGGTGTTCTTGGACAGTCAAATTTTTTTTTTGATTGTTTTCACACGACATATTACGAGGTTGGGCTCACAATGTGTGGGCTTACGTCCTCGGGAGAGCCAAGCTCTACCTGGGTGTTTCACTATGATAAAAAGTTCACAATTACAAAATATATTTTCTTTCCGATAAAAGTAAGTGACGTTGTCTCGATCCGGGATGAAAAATGAGCTCAAAACAGAAAACCGGCACAAAAGTGTAGAAATTACTGTTCATGGGAAACTTTATCGAGGATTTCGTCGTTCATATGCAACTTTATCGCGGATTTAACTTGCAATGTGCAAATTCTCGCGGAATTTCATGTGAACATATTCGGTCGCGGATTTTGACTTTCATGTGCAACTTTATCGCGAAAATCAAGCCTCTGAGTAATATTATCGCGAATTTTAGTTCCTTTGTGATATTCTCGCGAATTTCACCTCATGTTCAATTTTCGATGAACATGTGTCGTAACATCTTTCGGACGCCAAATTACGAAAATACCATTGGAGTCACTCCGACTCGTAACTATACGAAAATAGTCGCGACGCCTCCGGAAACATCCCATGCGGTCTACAGGTGCCCAAAGCCAATAACAATATATCAAATTACGGAAAATACCACAGTTGGCGTGCCGATTGGACCCGGGGGTGTCCAAATTACGAAAATACCAACGACACCATTTCAACCCGAAATAAAATTAGAATACCGAAAATACCAGTGGGCGTACCGACTGGACCCGAGGGTGTCCAAATTACGAAAATACCCCCGACGCCATTTCAAACAGAAATAAAATTAGAATACCGAAAATACTAGTGGGCGGTGATTGGACCCGGGGGTGTCCAAATTAAGAAAATACCACCGACGCAAATTCAACCCGAAATAAAAATTAGAATACGTTGGGGAATGTGCCAAAAGGTTCCCGGGGTATGCGAATTACTAAAATATCCCCGGGTAATATCAAAATTGATGTTGTTCAAACATGAATACATGTTGTTAGAACCATGAATAACTTGGCTATACATTGATTTATGTGATTAAACTCTAGTTTAATTTATATGACATGAAGTAGTGTAATTATAACTTGCACGATCATTCTATTTTCGAACTTGCATTTTTTGTATTTACAACAAGTATTCGTTATGTTAGGCTTTATTTATTTTGAATACACTTGGGTTTACCAAATTTACAATGTGATTTGCATGAATATCAATCGACTCATTTTTCACATATATCCACATGTTCTAGATGCGATAATTTTGATTTCAAGTAAACTAGAATTGATGTTGTTAAAATATGAATACATGTTGTTAGAAACAAGAATAACTTGGTTATTCAATGATGTATGTGATTAAACTCTAGTTTAAATGTTATGACATGAAGTCGTGTTATTATGACTTGAACTATCATTCTGTTTTCGAACTGACTTTTTTTGTATATACAACAAGTATTTGTGATGTTAGGCTTTATTTAGTTTGAATACACTTGGTTTTACGAAATTTACAATATGATTTGAATGAATATCATTCGCCTCACTTTTCACGGAGTTCCACATATTCTAGGTTTCATAATTTTGATTTCAATTAGTCTTGAATTGATGTTGTTAAAACATGTAAACATGTTTTTAGAACCAAGAAAAACTTGGTTATTCCATGATGTATGTGATTAAACTCTAGTTTAAATGTTATGACATGAAGTCGTGTTATTATGACTTGAACTATCATTCTGTTTTCGAACTGACTTTTTTTGTATATACAACAAGTATTTGTGATGTTAGGCTTTATTTAGTTTGAATACACTTGGTTTTACGAAATTTACAATATGATTTGAATGAATATCATTCGCCTCACTTTTCACGGAGTTCCACATATTCTAGGTTTCATAATTTTGATTTCAATTAGTCTTGAATTGATGTTGTTAAAACATGTAAACATGTTTTTAGAACCAAGAAAAACTTGGTTATACCATGATTTATGTGATTAAATTCTAGATGAAAATGCTATGACATGAAGTCGTGTTGTTATGACTTTGACGATCATTCCTTTTTCAAACATACTTTTTTTGAATACACAACAAGTATTCGTGATGTTAAACTTTATTTAGTTTGAATACACTTGGTTTTACCATATTTACAATGTGATTTGCATGAATATCATTCGACTTATTCTTCACATAGTTCCACATATTCTAGGTGTGATGATTTAAATTTCAATTAAACTTCAATTGATGCTGTTAAAAAATGAATACATGTTGTTAGAACCACCAATAACTTGGTTATACCATCATTTATGTGATTAAATTCTAGATGAAAATGCTATGACATGAAGTCGTGTTGTTATGACTTTGACGATCATTCCTTTTTCAAACATACTTTTTTTGAATACACAACAAGTATTCGTGATGTTAAACTTTATTTAGTTTGAATACACTTGGTTTTACCATATTTACAATGTGATTTGCATGAATATCATTCGACTTATTCTTCACATAGTTCCACATATTCTAGGTGTGATGATTTAAATTTCAATTAAACTTCAATTGATGCTGTTAAAAAATGAATACATGTTGTTAGAACCACCAATAACTTGGTTATACCATCATTTAAGTGATTAAACTATAGTTTAAATTGAATGACATGATGTCGTGTTATTATGACTTGAACGATCATTCTTTTTTCGAACTTTCTTTTTTTTATATAAAACAAGTATTCGTGATGTAATGCTTTATTTATTTTGAACACACTTGGTTTTAAAAAATTTACAATGTGATTTGTATGAATATTTTTATGGCTCATTTTTCATATAGGTCCATATGTTTTAGGTGTGATGATTTTGATTTCAACTAAAATTGAATTGATGTTGTCAAAACATGAATACGTGTTGTTTGAACCAAGAAAAAGTTGGCTATACAATGATTTGTGTGATTAAACTCTAATTTAATTTATATGACATGAAGTAGTGTTATTATAACTTGCACGATCATTCTATTTTCGAACTTACATTTTTTGTATTTACAACAAGTATTCGTGATGTTAGGCTTTATTTAGTTTGAATACACTTGGGTTTATCAAATTTACAATGTGATTTGCATGAATATCAATCGACTCATTTTTCACATATTTCCACATGTTCTAGGTGTGATAATTTTGATTTCAAGTAAACTAGAATTGATGTTGTTAAAATATGAATACATGTTGTTAGAAACAAGAATAACTTGGTTATTACATGATTTATGTGATTAAACTCTAGTTTAAATTCTATGATATTAAGTCGTGTTGTTATGACTTGCACTCTCATTCTGTTTTCGAACTGACTTTTTTTGTATATACAACAAGTATTTGTGATGTTAGGCTTTATTTAGTTTGAATACACTTTGTTTTACGAAATTTAAAATATGATTTGATTGAATATCATTCGGCTCATTTTTCACGGAGTTCCACATGTTCTAGGTTTCATAATTTTGATTTCAATTAGTCTTGAAATGATGTTGTTAAAACATGTGTACATGTTGTTAGAACTTAGAAAAACTTGGTTATTACATGATTTATGTGATTAAACTCTAGTTTAAATTCTATGACATGAAGTCGTGTTGTTATGACTTTCACGATCATTCCGTTTTCGAAGATACTTTTTTTGTATATACAACAAGTATTCGTGATGTTAGGCTTTATTTAGTTTGAATACACTTGGTTTTACGAAATTTAAAATATGATTTGATTGAATATCATTCGGCTCATTTTTCACGGAGTTCCACATGTTCTAGGTTTCATAATTTTGATTTCAATTAGTCTTGAAATGATGTTGTTAAAACATGTGTACATGTTGTTAGAACTTAGAAAAACTTGGTTATACCATGATTTATGTGATTAAATTCTAGATGAAAATGCTTTGACATGAAGTCGTGTTGTTATGACTTTCACGATCATTCCGTTTTCGAAGATACTTTTTTTGTATATACAACAAGTATTCGTGATGTTAGGCTTTATTTAGTTTGAATACACTTGGTTTTAGCATATTTAACTGTCATTTGCATGAATATCATTCGACTTATTTTTCACATAGTTCCACATATTCTAGGTGTGATTTATTTCAATTTCAATTAAACTTCAATTGATGTTGTTAAAAAATGAATACATATTGTTAGAACCACCAATAACTTGGTTATACAATGATTTATGTGATTAAACTATAGTTTAAATTGAATGAAATGATGTCGTGATATTATGACTTGCACGATCATTCTGTTTTCGAACTTACTTTTTTTTATATACAACAAGTATTCGTGATGTTATGCTTTATTTAGTTTGAATACACTTGGTTTTACAAAATTTACAATGTGATTTGCATAAATATTTTTCGGCTCATTTTTCATATAGTTCCACATGTTCTCGGTGTGATGATTTTGATTTCAATTAAAATTGAATTTGATCTTGTCTTAAAATATTTGCGGTGTTCTTGATCGGTCAAATTTTTTTTTTTTTTTTTTTGTTTGTTTTCACACGAGAAATTACGACGTTGGGCCCACAATGTGTGGGCTTACGTCCTCGGGAGAGCCAAGCTCTACCTGGGTGTTTCACTATGATAAAAAGTTCACAATTACAAAATATATTTTCTTTCCGATAAAAGTAAGTGACGTAGTCTCGATCCGGACGAGAAATGAGCTCAAAACTGAAAACCGGCACAAAAATGCAGAAATTACTGTTCATGGGAAACTTTATCGCGGATTTCGGCGTTCATATGCAACTTTATCGCGGATTTCACTTGCAATGTGCAAATTCTCGCGTAATTTTCATGTGAACATATTCGGTCGCGGATTTTGACTTTCATGTGCAACTTTATCGCGAAAATCAAGCCTCTGAGTAATATTATCGCGAATTTTAGTTCCTTTGTGATATTCTCTTTTTGATTTCACCTCATGTTCAATTTTCGATGAACATGCGTCGTAACATATTTCGGACGCCAAATTACGAAAATACCATTGGAGTCACTCCGACTCGTAACTATACGAAAATAGTCGCGTCTCCTCCGGAAACTTCCCATGCGGTCTCCAGGTGCCCAAAGCCAATAACAATATATCAGATTACGGAAAAAACCACAGTTGGCGTACCGATTGGACCCGGGGGTGTCCAAATTACGAAAATACCCCCGACACCATTTCAACCCGAAATAAAATTAGAATACCGAAAATACCAGTGGGCGTACCGACTGGAACCGGGGGTGTCCAAATTACGAAAATACCCCCGACGCCATTTCAACCCGAAATAAAATTAGAATGCCGAAAATACTAGTGGGCGGTGATTGCACCCGGGGGTGTCCAAATTATGAAAATACCCCCGACGCAATTTCAACCCGAAATAAAAATTAGAATACCTTGGGGAACATGCCAAAAGGTTCCCGGGGTATGCGAATTACTAAAATATCCCCGGGTAATATCAAAATTGATGTTGTTCAAACATGAATACATGTTGTTAGAACCAAGAATAACTTGGCTATATACTGATTTATGTGATTAAACTCTAGTTTAATTTATATGACATGATGTAGTGTTATTATAACTTGCACGATCATTCTATTTTCGAACTTACATTTTTTGTATTTACAACAAGTATTCGTGATGTTAGGCTTTATTTAGTTTGAATACACTTGGGTTTATCAAATTTACAATGTGATTTACATGAATATCAATCGACTCATTTTTCACATATTTCCACATGTTCTAGGTGTGATAATTTTGATTTCAAGTAAACTAGAATTGATGTTGTTAAAATATGAATACATGTTGTTAGAAACAAGAATAACTTGGTTATTACATGATTTATGTGATTAAACTCTAGTTTAAATTCTATGATATTAAGTCGTGTTGTTATGACTTGCACGATCATTCTATTTTCGAACTTACATTTTTTGTATTTACAACAAGTATTCGTGATGTTAGGCTTTATTTAGTTTGAATACACTTGGGTTTATCAAATTTACAATGTGATTTGCATGAATATCAATCGACTCATTTTTCACATATTTCCACATGTTCTAGGTGTGATAATTTTGATTTCAAGTAAACTAGAATTGATGTTGTTAAAATATGAATACATGTTGTTAGAAACAAGAATAACTTGGTTATTACATGATTTATGTGATTAAACTCTAGTTTAAATTCTATGATATTAAGTCGTGTTGTTATGACTTGCACTCTCATTCTGTTTTCGAACTGACTTTTTTTGTATATACAACAAGTATTTGTGATGTTAGGCTTTATTTAGTTTGAATACACTTTGTTTTACGAAATTTAAAATATGATTTGATTGAATATCAATCGACTCATTTTTCACATAGTTCCACATGTTCTAGGTGTCATAATTTTGATTTCAAGTAAACTAGAATTGATGTTGTTAAAATATGAATACATGTTGTTAGAAACAAGAATAACTTGGTTATTACATGATTTATGTGATTAAACTCTAGTTTAAATTCTATGATATTAAGTCGTGTTGTTATGACTTGCACTCTCATTCTGTTTTCGAACTGACTTTTTTTGTATATACAACAAGTATTCGTGATGTTAGGCTTTATTTAGTTTGAATACACTTGGGTTTATCAAATTTACAATGTGATTTGCATGAATATCAATCGACTCATTTTTCACATATTTCCACATGTTCTAGGTGTGATAATTTTGATTTCAAGTAAACTAGAATTGATGTTGTTAAAATATGAATACATGTTGTTAGAAACAAGAATAACTTGGTTATTACATGATTTATGTGATTAAACTCTAGTTTAAATTCTATGATATTAAGTCGTGTTGTTATGACTTGCACTCTCATTCTGTTTTCGAACTGACTTTTTTTGTATATACAACAAGTATTTGTGATGTTAGGCTTTATTTAGTTTGAATACACTTTGTTTTACGAAATTTAAAATATGATTTGATTGAATATCATTCGGCTCATTTTTCACGGAGTTCCACATGTTCTAGGTTTCATAATTTTGATTTCAATTAGTCTTGAAATGATGTTGTTAAAACATGTGTACATGTTGTTAGAACTTAGAAAAACTTGGTTATACCAAGATATATGTGATTAAATTCTAGATGAAAATGCTTTGACATGAAGTCGTGTTGTTATGACTTTCACGATCATTCCGTTTTCGAAGATACTTTTTTTGTATATACAACAAGTATTCGTGATGTTAGGCTTTATTTAGTNATTCTGTTTTCGAACTTACTTTTTTTGTATATACAACAAGTATTTGTGATGTTAGGCTTTATTTAGTTTGAATACACTTGGTCTTACCAAAGTTAAAATATGATTTGATTGAATATCGTTCGGCTCATTTTTTCACGGAGTTCCAAATGTTCTAGGTTTCATAATTTTGATATCAATTAGTCATGAATTGATGTTGTTAAAACATGTATACATGTTGTTAGAACCAAGAAAAACTTGGTTATACCATGATTTATGTGATTAAATTCTAGATGAAAATGCTATGACATGATGTCGTGTTGTTATGACTTTCACGATCATTCCGTTTTCGAACATACTTTTTTCGTATATACCACAAGTATTCGTGATGTTAGACTTTATTTAGTTTGAATACACTTGGTTTTACCATATTTACAATGTGAATTGAATGAATATCATTCGAGTTATTTTTCAAATAGTTCCACATATTCTAGGTGTGATAATTTCAATTTCAATTAAACTTCAATTGATGTTGTTTAAAAATGAATACATGGTTATAGAACCACCAATAACATGGTTATACCATGTTTTAAGTGATAAACTATAGTTTAAATTGAATGACATGATGTCGTGTTATTATGACTTGCACGATCATTCTGTTTTCGAACTAACTTTTTGTTTATATACAACAAGTTTTCGTGATGATATGCTTTATTTAGTTTGAATACACTTGGTTTTACAAAATTTACATTGTGATTTGTATGAATATTTTTCGGCTCATTTTTCATATAGTTCCACATGTTCTAGGTGTGATGATTTTGATTTCAATTAAAATTGAATTGATGTTGTTAAAACATGAATACATGTTGTTAGAACCAAGAATAACTTGGCTAAACAATGATTTATACGATTAAACTCTAGTTTAATTTATATGACATGAAGTAGTGTTATTATAACTTGCACGATCATTCTATTTCGAACTTACATTTTTTGTATTTACAACAAGTATTCGTGATGTTAACATTACCGCTTTTATTTAATATTGTCATAAACAGAGTGTGGAGCCAACCCTTAGACATTTTTTCAACCTGTTCCTGGTGGGATCCCGTAGGGGCAGAAGGTTGTTAGGAGGTCGCAAGCTATATTATATTGCTAGCCGAACGAAGGAGTGTACTATCGTGGACAAGGAAGATTCCCTACATGAATGGGAATCTTGCTATGTCTGGATAGACATCCCGAGGAAGGACTTGCTGAAAGTTACCTTCCTAACCACACACCCAGACATCGGGAAGTTGGACCGAAGCCGGTTCAACCCATCCCACCCTGATATTGCCAACACCTTGGCAATGCTTCCTCCTCCCGAATGGCATCTGAAAAGAATTGATATCCTTCGGGAGAAGAAGCTATTAGAGATCGGGGTAGCAGGAAGAAAGGGAGCCCCTGCCCCGAAGGGTATCTTCTCAAGTTCTGACTCCTCTGAGTCAGAAGGGTCGGGTACGACTTTGCTTGCTTTAATTCATATTTCATGATCCTCATTATTTTCCTTTTGCAGATTCCACTGAAACAATGTCTGGGAACCGACTTGCTGCGGTGGCTGCTGCTTCAAAAGCCAAGAAGGAGGCCCAGCTGCAATCGTCAAAACCGAAGCCCAGCGCAGCAGTTGGGCCCTCATGATCATCGGGGAGTTCCAGCAGCCACAGGCGAGAACCCCGATCAATGGATGAGGTGGATGAGGTTATCTCTAAGAAGATACGCTCATTAGGCCTTCCTGCCATGTACAGAATCAGGAATAATTCCTTTCTGGATCTTAACGTCGTGCGGTTATTGCTGCAGGGGTCAATGCGGGTGGAAGCTGTTCGCCCCTCGTCCAGTTTAGGAGATTGGGCGCAGAGGCTTTCAGTCTCTACGTCAACAAGCAAGCGGGGCCCCGAAGAGGAAACCCCGAAGCAATATAAGAGGCTGCGGTCAACTGTGAGCAGGCCCGCAGCCACGATCCTGACGAAGGGGGTCACAATCGGGGAAAAGGCAGCCCCGTCCTCGTCTAACCCCGTGGCAATTCGCGGGGCTATCCAGGAGATGGTAGTCTCCGTTTTCAAGGCCCGGGGACCGAAAAGAGACCCCCCTTCATGGAAGGATGCCGCCCTCGAAGAATACCGCCTCCTGGGGAAGAAAAACCTGCTCGGTATTGATGGCGCGCTGCCCGTCTTGTGTCAGCATATCTGGAGTCCCAAGTTGTGGTAAGTTATTTTCAACCCATGCTGGCCCGATCGGGCATATGTTCTTAATCCAATTTGGCTCTTGCAGGCAAATAGAAGGGCCTTAGACCTCGCTTCCGCCGTCCAGCTCAGCCAAAGCATCTCCTCGGCATCTGAGGAGCTGGAAAGTCAACTTGCCTTAGCTCAGCAGCAAGTTGAAATCAAACAGAAAGAGCTGGAAGAGGTC
>RWGZ01000654.1:62498-116250 GCA_009725065.1 Utricularia reniformis
AACCTTTCTACCTCGGACATTAACTCCCGGCAATCATTGGTTGCGTGCCCAAAACTCTGATGGAAGCGACAAAATACTTGGGACTCGTAAGTCCCCGGTGTTGGTTCATGCAAAGGAGGAGGATAACGAAGTGAACCTGCCTTCTTTTGCTCGATAATCGCAAAAATCTGCTCATAATTGTATGTGGGAAATGCTCTCAACTTCGGTTTTGCATGTGGGACAATCTTGTCCGGCCCGCGACTTGCAACAATATTGTGGGAACCATATGCCCGCACTTCGATCACTCCATGATCTCGCAAACCTTCATCTTCTCGGATATACTGTGTGCATCTCAAAGCCAAATCCTCCATACTTTCGGGGGGATCCCTATTCAAAGAATTACATAACGGATGCCCAGCTAGAATAAGCTGCAGCACCCCAACCTTCTCACTAACAGTGATCCGAGGTATTTTCCTACACTCGGCCTCGAAACGGGTAATAAAACCCAACAATCTTTCCGAAGAATCATACCGCAACGCGGTCAAAGAAGTAATAGACTTTATCGGCGTGTAAAAAGGCGTGAAAGCCGAATAGAATTGATCCTTAAAATCCTTATAAGAAACTATCGAACGTTTCGGCAACCGGTTAAACCATCGGAGGGCTGATTCTTTAAGAGAGGCGGCGAAGCCGAAACACATGGCCGCATCACTGAAATTCATCAAACTTACATGGATTTCCAAATTCGACATATGAGCATGCGGGTCAGTCGACCCGCGATACTGTGGAAGATCCTTAGGCATTTCAATAAATTCGGAGCGAGTGGCTCCGATTATTGCCATGGAAAAAGGAGATAGGGCATTCGAAGTATTCCATGGACTTTGCAAAACTTCCAAAGATGGTGACGCCTTTCCTCGATTACCGATGGGCTCATTAACCCTCTCGTTCTGAACGTAGTCTCCCTCGTAAGCTGAGGTCTGATGAGTATCCCGGGTGTGCTCCCCGTACACTCGCCTCCTTTCCTGGCCAAGAGTAAGATTAGCCTCCAACTGGTTCATCCTAGCCTCGCTCTGCTCCAACTACCCGCTCATCTCCTTAAATTTTGATTCTATCAACTCTCCAATCTTTTGTAAAGTGTTGCTTTGCTCTTCGATTGCTGCGGCATTTGCCCGTGGTTCCGGAACACGATCAATATCATCCTCTGAAGCCACATTAATAACAGGTTCCGGGTTGCATTGTTCCTTCGGGCTCTCCTTTGAGCCTCCACTTGCTCTAATTGGGCGATTAAAGTACGCCTTCGCTCTTCCAAATCCTCATCGGGTTCTGTCTGATCAACAGATCTATAGCGTGCAGGTGGCGGCAGGTGGGCGGTGTTACGGACCACAACTCGGCCAACTCGTGCGAATTCATAACATTTGGACAGACATTCGCGTGATCGAGGATAAAAACTTGGTTCCCCCCCGGATGAAAACCCGCTCCGGGAGGGCCGAATAGTCACATTTTGAGTAGGGGGCTCCTCCAGAACTGACGACCGAGCCCCCGGTAATATAGCAAAATCATCATTAATTTGAGGAATAGGATCCGCCTCAAATTCTTCGTCAAAAGTGTCTTCATTAGAATTCCGAGTAGTCATGATAGTAGAAATCCAAACTCAGCAATAATGCTCTCAATGGGATAAAAGATGTCGGTCCCCACGGACGGCGCCAAACTGATCTAGTCTAAAAATATTTTGGGTATTTATTTTTAGATCAGTCAATTTATAAATTACTTGAAATTAGATTGTTGTGGGGACACAAGTGATATACGAGGTTGGGCCTACAATGTGTGAGCTTACGTTCTCGGGAGAGCAAAGCTCTACCTTGGTTTTCACTATAATATTCGGCGAGTACAATTACAATGATGTGGTAGCAACAAAACGGATGAGAACGGCTCGTGAAATGATCGAAAACACTCAGTCGGGCTCGGAAAGCTGACAGCCGCGAGTTGTGGTCGATAACTTGCAGAAAATAATGTACTAGCAGCGCAGCCGGCACTGTACGAGCAGTGCAGAGAACACTGTACGAGCAGGAACTCGCGAATAGTAACTACAGATGCGAGTTCTCGCGAATAGTAACCAGATGAGGGTGGCCGCGAGAACTGGTACGAGTTCTCGCGAATAGTAACCAGATGAGGGTGGCCGCGCGAACTGGTGCGAGTTCTCGTGAATAGTGACCCAGGTGAGGGTGGCCGCGCGAACTGGTACGAGTTCTCGGGAATAGTGGCTGAAAAATGAAGTCCCGCGATTTCGAGAGAAAGTCTTGCCTCGGGAGATGCGGAAAGAGTCCGAATCCTTTCTCAATGCCTTAGGACTCCTATTTATAGAGAAATGTAGCCCAATCAACAAGTTTAGGCCCAAGAACCCAATTTCATTAGATTAAGCCCAAGTGACCTAAATAATATCCAATTAAATTAGAAGAAATGTCATTCCGCAACACAACTTCGGAAATGCGTCTCGGTCTAGAATTAGGCGGGAATATCGATGAGAAAATACCGGAGGACCTCGTAAAATAATCCACTGCTTCCAGATAGCGAATACGCGGCCACATAACATCATTGCACCTGACCGGTGCGCTCCCGGGTGGCAAATTACGAAAATACCCCTGGCCCCGTCCGGGGCCGAAATGACCCGAAACATCTCAAAATGCTTACAGAGACTTTATATGGGGCCCGGCGGGCCAGAATTGTGAGAATACCACTTGAGAATGCCATCCGATAAAAATATGAAAATACCGAAAATACCAGTAATCGCGTCGGACCAGTCCCCGGGTATGGATAAATATAAGAGAATATACCCGGGTAATAACAGTTAGTATATAAGTTATAGGGAAGCAACTGCTAGTATCGCAACGAACCTCCCCAATGGCGCGACGCATCGCCGCTGTCTGACTCATTAACCGACCAACATCGGTAAACACCGTGTGGTCATCCCGACCACGAGGCGGCAACTCTGGGTTGCGCTCCAAATATGCCAGGGCCGGCCGATTCGATACGTTGTCACCTCTCGGAATTCGAAAGGTGAGTCTGTCCTTGATCAACACAAAGCCGGCCCGGCGTCCCATATCGAGCCATTCCTTAACCGTTAGTCTCGACATGTCATGTATACGGAAGGCGACGATAAATTCGGCGGTTAACCCACTCTTTCTTATGGGTTCCGCGATCTCCAAGACGGTGGGACCTTCTGCCGGTCGTTTCCCCTTGTCCGGACGGGTGCCTTGGCTGGTCTCTCCCTACGGATGGGTTTCTTGGCATACTTCCTCTACCACCGGGTCCGTTGGCTGGTCCTCGCTAATCTCGCCCTCATCGTACCCGATGATATCCACTAATGTTTCGGCAAAGTCGAACATGCCTTCATCGGGGGTGGGCTCCTCAACAGCGTACTCTAATCGCCGAGACAAGGGAATTAGATCTTCGAGACTCTCAGTAGTTGCTGCAACCGGCTCCTCATTTACCGGCTCGGTATTGGCCATCGTTGCAGCAGATTGTGGTGGTGGAGGAGTGACGTGTCTTATTTCCCCAGTCAGGCATGCCACTAATTGTAAACTTGACTCGAACTCGGCTGCGACAGTTCGGTTCCGAGTCCTCGGTGGCGCCTCAAAGATGAGCTCATCATCCTCCCCAAGTATGTCACCGAGGAAATTCAGCCGGTCCCGCCTCTTTGTTGGGTCCTTAGATGGAGCAATTACTTTATCTGCAAGACAAATAAGTTAGGTGAGAAACGCGAAGTGGAAATTAAAAACAAGTATGAATCAAGTTCCTAAGGTTCTATCCTATCAAAGAAGAGTTATCAAGTTAGCCCTGATATGAATATGCGGTTCAGATATCTAGTAGTTCTCTACTAAAATGGGGAGGGACTAGAAGGAGGTTGAAAGCAACCAGGATCGGGGCGTAGAATAAGGTCTTCACGGCCCAGTCAGCGCTGTCCGACCTAGCGCAATCGAGGAGTGCCTTCCTCAGAGGTCTCGGAAGGGTCGTCCGAGGAATAGGGCCGTAGGCTTCGGGAAAAAATGGTTCCCCTTCAACGGGGAGCCACCAAGGAAAAATAAGAGGAGGCAGCCTCGTATCCCCCACACCACAAACAAAAAAGAAGTGTTTCTTCCAGTCGTGATTGGAGTGGGGAGTAGAAAAAGGGAACGGGCTTGTCTTGTGCATCGGGCGGAAAAATGTACAACCTTGGACACCAAAATTGACGGCAGTACTGATGTGGAAGATTTGAAAGAAAAGGTTTATGGTCAAAGGAATGCATTTCACCTCCATGAATATTATGAAGGTGACGACAAAAGTGATTGAATTAGGGTATAGTTGGAAAAGATGAATTTGTAGATGTGAGAGCAATTCTACGAGGAAAGGATGAAAAGGGAAACGAAGGCCACATTCTAAGTATTCAAGAGAAATAGTGTGGGTGGCGATCAGAAGTGTCAAAAGACGGTCGGTGGGTTCAGGTTGGTATATGACACAGTCGGAAGGGAGATAATACTGTTCAAGAATCGATACCCACTTCTGACCATGCATGCTATAAGGTTGGTTAAAGGATTTTAGGGCTTTAACTGCGGAACTTTGAGGGCCGAGGGTGTTTTCGAGAAGAGCGATCCTCTCGAAAAAATGAGAATTAATGGTGGAAAGGCAGGGAGAAAAAGGGGTTGTGATCGAATCGAAACTCCCCGAACCGGATGAGGAGTCCGAATGATCTGAGGATGAAGTAGTGGCGTAGCTCGAGGATTCGGTGCGATCGGAAGTCATTGGTAAATTTAATTCAAATTTATTTTTTGAAATTATTTTTACAAATTTTATTATGTGTCTCGCGAGTTATTGGCGAAAAGTCGCGAGAATTACTGTTCAAGTCCTTAGTCGCGAGTTGTGTAAGTTTAGTCGCGAGAAGCACAGTACTCGCGAGTTGTGCTTATGAGTTTGGTCCAAGGCAGTCGCGGGTTATAGTCGCGACTGGTATAGTACTCGCGCGTTGTGGAAATTCTTAAGAAGTCGCGAGTTGTTTCGAAATGTCGCGGATGGCACAGTAGCTACGACATGTCGCGAGTGCTCAGGAGTCCGCGCGAGAAAGTGAGTTATGAGGAGCGTACAGGGTATTTATAGTGGTGATATCCCGAGTCGAAAAATCCCGAAATTTTCACCCGAGCTCAGAATCTGACGTTCTTAGTGTCAAAACGATCGTATTGACGAGAGAATTTCAACCGTGCTAAAGAATCTTCGGCGTGGCTCCCGAACAATAATCGTCTTTCGGGACGAGCTGGTGATATACGGTTTACAACTCAGAATCAGAATCTGAAAACTAGGGGACTATTGATATTACCTAGGTATATTCTCTTGTATTTATCCTTACCCGGGGCTAGTCCGACGTGGTTATGTAGTATTTTCGGTATTTTCATATTTTATCGCAAGACATTCTCAGGGGGTATTCTCGTAATTCAGGCTCGCTGGGCCCCGTATAAAGTCTCTGTAAGCGTTTTGAGATGTTTTGGGTCATCTCGGTACCTGACGGGGCAAGGGGTATTTTCGTAATTTGACACCTGGGGCACATCGGTCTCGTGCAATGATTTTATGTGGCTGCGTATTCACTACTTGGAGGCAAAGAACTAATTTGCGAGGTCTTACGGTATTTTCTCATCGTATTTCCGACTAATGTTTCGACCGGGATAGGTTCCCGAAACTTCGAGATCACGTGGCATTTATTATATTATAATTGGAGGTTATTTAAGTGTTAGGGGCTAAGTGAAGTAAACTGACTCATGGGCTCAAGTAAGTGAAGTTGGGCTGGATTTCTCTATAAATACAAGCCCCAGTGCATTTGGACGGGTTCGGACTGTTATCACGCTTTCCAAGGCAAAGTATTATTCTGCATACTGCAGAGTCGCGACTTTTCACCCGTAACTGCGACTTGTTGCATGCTTCCTAGCTTGAGTCGTGACTTGTTGCTCTTCATCCCTCATCCGCGACATATTGCTCGTAGTCGAGAGTTATCGCTATGCTGCACGCAGTCGTGACTTGTTGCTACCCCAGCCTGTCTCGCGACTTGTTACCATCTCACACCGACCAGCGAGTTGTTGCTGATACAGTATATTTCGCGAGTTGTTGACCACAACTCGCGACTGCACGAATACTTGTAACCTTTTCATTAAAACTATAATGAAAACCAGGCGTTTTCGATCGTTTTATGGGCCGTTTTCATCTGGATTGTTGTTATCACATCATTGTACTTGTAACCTTTGATCATTATAGTGAAAACCAAGGTAGAGCTTTGCTCTACCGAGGATGTAAGCCCACACATTGTGGACCCAACCTCGTATATCGCTCGTGTCCTCATAACAAATCAATTTCGGGAAAGTAAAAATTGACTGATCTAAGATTAAATACTCTAAAACATTTTTAGACTAGATGTCATACAAATCACATTGTAAATTTGGTAAAACCGTATTCAATTTAAATAAAACATAACATCACGAATACTTGTTGTATATACGAAAAAAGAAAGTTCGAAAACGGAATGATTGTGCAAGTCATGACAACACGACTTCATGTCATAGCATTTAAACTATTATCTTATCGCATAAATCATGGTATAACCAAGTTACTCTTGGTTCTAACATGTATTCATGTTTTAACAACATCAATTCAATTTCAATTGAAATCGAACTCATCACACCTAAAATATGTGGAACTATGTGAAAAATGAGCCAAATCATATTCATACAAATCACATTGTAAATTTGGTAAAACTAAGTGTATTCACACTAAATAAAGCATAACATCATGAATACTTGCAGTGTATACGAAAAAAGTAAGTTCAAAAATGGAATGATCGTGCCAGTCATAACAACACGACTTCATGTCTTTTCATTAAAACTATAGTTAAATCACATACATCATGGTATAAGCAAGTTATTCCTGGTTCTAAAAACATGTATTCATGTTTTAACAACATCAATTCAAGATTAATTGAAATCAAAATCATCACACATAGAGCATGTGGAACTATGTGAAAAATGAGCCAAATCATATTCATATAAATCACATTCATACAAAGCACATTGTAAATTTGGTAAAACCAAGTGCATTCACACTAAATAAAGCCTAACNCCACTTGAGAATGCCATCCGATAAAAATATGAAAATACCGAAAATACCAGTAACCACGTCGGACGAGTCCCCGGGTATGGATAAATACAAGAGAATATACCCGGGTAATATCAATGTTGTTAAAACATGAATACATGTTGTTAGAACCAAGAATAACTTGTTTATACCATGATTTATGTGCTTAAATTATAGTTTAAATGTTATTACACGAAATCATGTTGCTATGATATGCAAGATCATTCCGTTTTCGCACTTATTTTTTTTGTATATACAACAAGTATTCGTGATATTAGGCTGTATTTAGTTTGAATACAGATGGTTTTAGCAAATTTACAATGTGATTTGTATGAATATCAATTGTCTCATTTTTGACATAGTTCCACATGTTCTAGGTGTGATGATTTTGATTTCAATTAAACTTGAATTGATGTTGTTAAAACATGAATACATGTTGTTAGAACCAATAATAATTTCGTTATACCATTATTTTTGTGATTAAACTATAGTTTAAATGCTCTGAAATTTAGTCGTGTTGCTATGACTTGCACGATCATTCCGTTATCGAACTTATTTTTTTGTATATACAACAAGTATTCGTGATGTTAGGCTTTATTTAGTTTGAATACAGATAGTTTTACCAAATTAAAATGTGATTTTTAAAAATATCATTTGGCTCATTTCTCACAAAATTCTACATATTCTTGGTGTGATAATTCTGATTTCAATTAAACTTGAATTGATGTTGTTAATACATGAATACATGTTTTTAGAACCAATAATAATTTTGTTATACATTTTTTTTGTGATTATACTATAGTTTAAATGCTATGACATTAAGTCGTGTTGCTAATACTTGCACTTTCATTCCGTTTTTGAATTTATTTTTTTTGTATATGCAACAAATATTCGTGATGTTAGGCTTTATTTAGTTTGAATACACTTGGATTTACCAAATTTACAATGTGATTTGTATGATTATCATTTGGCTCATTTTTCACATAGTTCCACATGTTCTAGGTGTGATGATTTTGATTTCAATTAAACTTGAATTGATGTTGTTAAAACATGAATACATGCTGTTTGAACCAATAATAACTTTGTTATACCATGATTTATGTGATTAAATTATAGTTTAAATGCTATGAAATGAAGTCATGTTGCTATGATATGCAAGATCATTCCGTTTTCGAACTTACTTTTTTTGTATATACAACAAATATTTGTGATATTAGTCTTTATTTTGTTTGAATACAGATGGTTTTACCAAATTTACAATGTGATTTGTATGAATATCAATTGGCTCATTTTTGACATAGTTCCACATGTTCTAGATGTGATGATTTTGATTTCAATTAAACTTGAATTGATGTTGTTAAAAAATGAATACATGTTGTTAGAACCAATAATAACTTTGTTATACCATGATTTATGTGATTAAATTATAGTTTAAATGCTATGATATAAAGTCATGTTGCTATGATATGCATGATCATTCCGTATTCGAACTTACTTTTTTTGTATATACAATAAGTATTTTTGATGTTAGCTTTATTTAGTCTGAATACAGATGGTTTTACCAACTTTACAATGTGATTTGTTTTAATTTCATTTGGCTCATTTTTCACAAAGTTCTACATATTCTTGGTGTGATCATTTTGATTTCAATTAAACTTGAATTTATGTTGTTAAAACATGAATACATGTTGTTAGAACGAGTAATAACTTGGTTATACAATTATTTCTATGATTTAACTATAGTTTAAATGCTATGACATTAAGTCGTGTTGCTATGACTTGCACGATCATTACGTTTTCGAACTTACTTTTTTTATATATACAACAAGTATTCGTGATGTTAGGCTTTATTCAGTTTGAATACACTTGGATTTACAAAATTTACAATGTGATTTTTATGATTATCATTTGGCTCATTTTTCGCATAGTTCCACATGTTCTAGGTGTGATGGTTTTGATTTCAATTAAACTTGAATTGATGTTGATAAAACATGAATACATGTTGTAAGAACCAATAATAACTTGGTTATATCATGATTCATGTGAATAAATTATAGTTAAATGCTATGACATGAGATCATGTTGCTATGACATGCAAGATCATTCCGTTTTCGAACTTACTTTTTTTGTATATACAACAAGTATTCGTGATGTTAGTCTTTATTTAGAATGAATACAGATGGTTTTACCAAATTTACAATGTGATTTGTATGAATATCAATTGGCTTATTTTTTACAATGTTCCTCATGTTCTAGGTGTGATAATTTGATTTCAATTAAACTTGAATTGATGTTGTTCAAACATGAATATATGTTGTTAGAACCAATAATAACTTGCTTATACCATGATTTATGTGATGAAACTATAGTTTAAATGCTGTGAAATTAAGTCGTGTTGCTATGACTTGCACGATCATTCCGTTTTCGAACTACTTTTTTTGTATATACAACAATCTTTCGTGAGGTTAGGCTTTCTTTAGTTTAAATATAGATGGTTTTTCCATCTGTACAATGTGATTTGTATGAATATCATTTGACTCATTTTCACAAAGTTCTACATATTCTTGGTTTGATAATTTTGATTTCAATTAAACTTGAATTGATGTTGTTAAAACGTGAATACATGTTGTTAGAACCAATAATAACTTGGTTATACCATTATTTTTGTGATTAAACTATAGTTTAAATGCTCTGAAATTAAGTCGTGTTGCGATAACTTGCACGATCATTCCGTTTTCGAACTTACTTTTTTTGTATATACAACAAGTATTCGTGATGTTAGGCTTTCTTTAGTTTGAATACACTTGGATTTACCAAAATTCACAATGTGATTTGTATGAATATCAATTGGCTCATTTTTCACATAGTTTCTCATGTTCTAGGTGTGATGATTTTGATTTCAATTAAACTTGAATTGATGTTGTTAATACATGAATACATGTTGTTAGAACCAATAATAACTTGTTTATACCATGATTTATGTGATGAAATTATAGTTTAAATGCTACGATATAAGGTCATGTTGCTATGATATGCAAGATCATTCCGTATTCGAACTTACTTTTTTTGTATATACAACAAGTATTCCTGATGTTTGGCTTTATTTAGTCTGAATACAGATGGTTTTACCAAATTTACAATGTGATTTGTTTTAATTTCATTTGGCTCATTTTTCACAAAGTTCTTCGTATTCTTGGTGTGATCATTTTGATTTCAATTAAACTTGAATTGATGTTGTTAAAACATGAATAGATGTTGTTAGAACCAGTAATAACTTGGTTATACCATTATTTCTATGATTTAACTATAGTTTAAATGCTATGACATTAAGTCGTGTTGCTATGACTTGCACGATCATTACGTTTTCGAAGTTACTTTTTTTATATATACAACAAGTATTCGTGATGTTAGACTTTATTTAGTTTGAATGCACTTGGATTTACCAAATTTACAATGTGATTTGTATGATTATCATTTGGCTCATTTTTCGCATAGTTCCACATGTTCCAGGTGTGATGATTTTTATATCAATTAAACTTGAATTAATGTTGTTAACACATGAATACATGTTGTTCGAACCAATAATAACTTGGTTATACCATGATTTATGTGATTAAATTATAGTTTAAATGCTATGACATGAAGTCATGTTGCTATGATATGCAAAATCATTCCGTTTTCGGACTTACTTTTTTTGTATATACGACAAGTATTCATGATATTAGGCTTTATTTAGTTTGAATACAGATGGTTTTACCAAATTTACAATGTGATTTGTATGAACATCAATTGGCTTATTTTTTACAATGTTCCTCATGTTCTAGGTGTGATAATTTGATTTCAATTAAACTTGAATTGATGTTGTTCAAACATGAATATATGTTGTTAGAACCTATAATAACTTGGTTATACCATGATTTATGTGATGAAATTATATTTTAAATGCTATGACATGAAGTCATGTCGCTATGATATGCAAGATCATTCCGTATTCGAACTTACTTTTTTTGTATATACAACAAGTTTTCGTGATGTTAGGCTTTATTTAGTTTGAATACACTTGGATTTACCAAATTTACAATGTGATTTGTATGAATATCAATTGGCTCATTTTTCACATAGTTCCTGATATTGCCCGGGGTTACTTAGGTAATTATGATACCCCTAGGCTCGTATGACGTGACTAAAAGGCCCACGTATGAGGACTCTGTTGGTGTTTATAGCAGCTTTGGATGATTTCGGTCTGAAATGATGCCAAGGATATTTTCGTAATTTGGATACCCTGGGTCCGATCGGTCCGATCACTATGGTATTTTCGGTATTTTGAGGTGATTTGTGGTTGAAATGGCGACGGATGTATTTTCGTAATTTGGACGCACCGGGTCCGATGCATACACCCACTACGGTATTTTCTATAATGTGAGGTATTCTTACTTGTTTTGGGCATCCGGAGGCCGCATGGAAAGTTTCCGGAGGAGTCACGAGTATTATTGCATAATTCAAAGTTGGAGTGTCGCTAGGGGTATTTTCATAATTTGGTGTCCAGAAGATGTTATGGCAAATATTACGTGATAATTTGGATATCTGATGAGTATTGTTGAGATTGATCTCTTTTGAGTGTATTTTGGCTTATTTCCGCAAGTTACGAGCCGATCGAGAGGTATTGCGAGTAATCGGGGACATTACGATAGATATCGGTTGAAACCGTGTGCTTTTGTGCAAATTGGGCCAAATCGGGCCAGACTGGATAAGATTGGACTTTTAACCAATAGGTGAGTTACTAGTTTGAATTCTCTGTAAATACAAGTCCATTATCACTTGAAAAGGTTTCGGATTGGGAGATGAATGAAGAAAATACTCAAAGTTGGAATTTCGTGAAATCAGCCAAGTCCTAAAATCCGCGATGAACAGTAACTCCGGTGGTGAATAGTAATCCGTGATAAAACATCGCCTCCGGCGGTGAATAGTGAAATCCGCGATGAATAGTATCCACGACAGAACAATAACTCCGGCAGTGAATAGTCAAATTCGCGATAAAACAGTACTCCGGCGTAAATAGTAAATCCGCGATAAAATAGTAACTCCGGGATGAATAGTAAATCCGCGACAAAACAGTACTCCGTGAGTGAATAGTGAAATTCGTAATGAATAGTAAATTCGCGACAAAACAGTAACTCCGACGATGAATAGTGAATACGCGACAAAACAGCGACTCCGGCTATGAATAGTAAATCCGCGACAAAACTGTAACTCCGGCGGTGAATAGTAGATCCGCGATGAATAGTAAATCCGCGACAAAACAGTAACTCCGTCGGTGAATAGTGGATCTGCGATAAAACAGTAACTCCGTCATGAATAGTGAAATCTGCAATGAATAGTACTCCGGGATGAATACTAAATCCGCGATAAACAGTAACTCGCGCAGTAAATAGTGAAATCTGCGATGAATAGTACTTCGGCAATAAATAGCAAATCCGGCGATGAATAGTAACTCCGGCAGAACAGTGCCTCCGGTATGAACAATAAAATCTGCAATGAATAATGATTCAACAATTTCATCCCGATCGTTATTATCTAGCTCATTTCTTCCCCGAGATCGAGTCTATATCATTTATTTGATTGAATAGACCATATTTTGTAATGTTGTACTTTATTATAGTGAAACACCCAGGTAGAGCTTCGCTCTCCCGAGGACGTAAGCTCACACATTGTGGGCCAACCTCGTAATTCTTTCTGTCTTAACAACATTAAAAAAAAAAAAATTGAATTGACTGATCAAAAATACCAAAAATATTTTAAGGCTAGATCAGTTTGGCGCCGTCCGTGGGGACTCGAGACTTAGTCCCATTGAGAGCTCTTGTGCTGAGCTTGGATTTTGTTATTTATTATGATATTCTGGGATTTTTGATATGAGAACGATATAGACGAAGATATTGTGACGGAGTATACCCTCATTCGATAGAAATCGATAGATATTTTACTTGCGACTCAATCAGTGCTACCGGAAGAGTTCGCGGTAGTGTTAACGCATTGCATCAGTGTGTGCCATGATATATATCCAGAGTGGGATTTCATTAGCAGTGATTTCAACTATTGCGGAATAGAGTTGGATAATCTGTGAGGTAGAGTTTTCTATGAAAGAATGAGATTAAAAAGGGCATGTGAAGAGTTTTTCGTTGGTTGATATCTTGAGTAAATAAAGATTTATGTGTGAAACAAGATTTTTCCTAGGTTAATGTGATGAAAGTCAAATGAGTATTAGATAAACGATTTGTTATCGTTTGATAATTTGAGGCGCGACCGATATCTTAAATAGATATTGTCTAAGAATATTAAGATGAGAATGACGTGAACTCAACCCAAACACCTGAGCCACATCTGTTATATAAGAATAAAGTAGACTTTCAGCTTTTATCATATGGGGAATTGATCGAATCGAAGTTTCGGCAGCTTCTTTGAATGAGATTATCTTACGGTTATTCAACCTTTTGGCGAGGTTTTCTATCATTTCATATTGGGATTCATGCATCAATTTTATTCGGCCTGTGTGCATTTCAATGTATCGGTAGAGTCAACTACACGTTTAATCACTTTGCGGAATGATCCTAAGGAGACATTGTTGGGTGTTGTAACCCGTTTTGAGGAGCAATGCAGGAGCATCTCTCGAAGTATTTCAGCTTGTTTTGGCTGGCCACCCTCTACGCAGTTCTTAAACAAGGATCGTCGGAAGAAATGTAAGAGATTGCTCTAAGATGTACCTAGTATATTGCTGAAGATGAAGCAGTGTGTGATAATGAAGCCATGGAAAACTGAGATGCGGATTTTTTCGGCACTCAATTACAAGCATATTCTCACCATGATAACAATTGAAAGGATGATTACTTATATATCTCCCTCCATTATAAGTACTGACACTGTTGACTTACGAATCCCAAGTATTTTTTCATCTTCCATTATCGTTTCAAACAAGTTACTGATGCCCGGATAAGTTACTGATTGTCCGATGTTAAGAGGTTATTGAAGCTTGGCTATTTTGATGAGCTAATTACTACAGTGGAAGGAACGCCCGAGACTGAGGCTGGGAAGGTAATTAGATTATTCAACCCGAGAACCCAGTGACTCTCCCTAGGACTAATTTACTATGACATGAGGTAAGACGTAATTACTATGGAGGAACTTACTCAGTATGTACACATTTTATTCGAAATCATAGAACGTGTGAGAGATCGAAATTTATAATGTGGGAGGAAGTTTTTGGCAACTCGGCGAATTAATTATTAGTACATAGATCATACATGTCCTACAATAGAGAAGTGAATATATTAATATTCGGATTGAGGAGTTGAAGAGTATGCCTTTTAGAAGTATACCACATCGAGAAATTATTACGACAAAGACAAAACTAGTATGGAAGATAAGACGTTCACGAATAAATATATTTATCGTGACAGAAAGAGAAGCTTCAAGTATAGATAGTGAAGATGTGCTTAAAATTCCATGTTATTAATCAGCGAATAACCATGAAATGCGTGAGGTTACGATAGAATCATAAAATGAAACTCCCGAGTGGAGGTGTGTTATTGAAGGGCGGTCTCGTCTTCTCATTATATGAACCGTATATTTATGTCTCGACATTTCCACTTAGTAATCAACACCCCCCTAATGGTTATATGGACTATCAAGTCTCTTACTAATCATTCAGTGGATTCGAGCATGTGTGTGGAGTAGTCAAATCGCCCTGGTTTCATTGGTGATTAATTGTTGTTCGAAAAAATGGGTCATGTCTTTACCGCCGGTGTTCTCTATTTGAATCGTGTGGGTCTGCATTAACTAAACCCCTTGAGGAGTCTCACAACTCTTGGAAATATGCTTGAGTATTTGGAATTAAAGGAAACGATTGAACTTCAATGGTCGAAGTTAAATCTCTATTCGATAATCAAGTTTTTGGTAACATGAACCCTGTGTTGAAGAGAGTATCTAATTATTATTCTTAATCATCCGAAATGGTATTCGTCGGATTATTCTTATTCTATCGTGAAGATTTCATGTGTTCGATTTACTTTATTATCCAAATTGGATGTCGCTTAGAATGTATTCATCAAGATGTAAGCAGTTATTTAAAGATATTTGAGAATTATGGTTTTTGAGTTTTCAGAAGTATCAACCGTTATACAACTATGCCTATTGGAGTTCACGAAAGAGATATCAAAGTTGTGGTATTTAATTGATCGCCCGGAATGGTATTCGTCCGGAAATATATGATTATTGAGCATTCTTTCTTAATTAACCTGCGACATTATCAAGCCGGCAAGTATCTTGACCATATGTGCATCCTAGCAAATGTCTTGGCATTACTTAATAAGCAACGTATTGAGTTAGTCTGGTTTAACAACATTTTTGTTGCTTTTGAACGATTTGTTATTCTTCCAGTCACATTGGGATATCAGGAAATATCAAGGTCTTTATTAACGGAATTCGTAGTGGTGGATCTTCCTATACTCTTTTACAATTTTGCCCTGGGAAGAAGTGCTTTAAATCTAATCGGAGCTACCATATCCCTACTCCTCTTTGATAGCTCTATTATTATGTTCTGGAGTAAAAGGGAAATCATGTGTCGGCAAGATATGTTCCTAGTGTTATGTTACGAAGCGATACGACGATGTCTAATGCGAAGACATGCATCTATATAGTGGCATTCTAAATGGAATATCGAGTGTATTAACATGATATGGTTTTGTTCTAGAAGAAAAAGAGAAAAATGTATAAAGATGGAACCTCCATTATTAAGAGAATTTTTGAGAATGAAAATGAATTCCTCGAAAGAGGTGGATATTCTCCCTTGAAAATGAAAACATAGTTATTGAAGATGTGGAAGTCCTATTGCAAGGAAGGGCTCTATGAAACGCACATAATCGATCGCGAACCTATTTGTGGCTCCAAAGTCGAACGATGCCTACAAAGGACCTATATCTATCGTCGACATTGACATAATGTTTAAGTTTTTGAATACTTGAAGTTTTTCAATTAAGCCTTTTGGTTTGAAGAAACCAAATGCTACGTATTAACGGTCGATGAGATCAATATTTAAAGATGTGAGAAGAAGAATGTATGGAAGTCAACAGTGATGGTATATAGATAAAAACCGGTCTGCAAGTAATCATTTCCAATATTTAAGCGTATGATTCAGTATATTGAAGATCTATTCAATGAAGTGGAACCCTCCTAGAGGTGCGTTCTATGTGAAAGCAGAAAATTTCCTTGGTCGTATGACGTTTGATGAACAAAAGTTGATAAGTTATCAATCAAGGAAAATTAGATATTCCTTCTAGTACTGCGAGTAGATAAACTTTTTAGAATTTAATGAATAGAGTCGATTGGTTCTTGAAAGTTTGAAGCATTATATGAGAAAAGATTTGTTGATGTCTCCAATTTCCCCTCGTAAAACCTTGGGTTTCATATCTTGCGCATTTAAAGAAGCCGTAAATGATGCCTTAGTCGGGTGCAATGACGAGAAACATTGGTCAATAATCATGTTAGTAGAAAAATACCAAAGGTCGAATTTCGATGAATCGACATTAATCCTATTCAGAGAGGAGATTTAAAATGTTATGAAAGTGAGTCTCATGAATGTGATTGTATATGCGAAAATATATATATTGACAAGAATAGATCGAGCGATTATTTTTCTTTCAAGGAAACGTTTAAGAGAATAGTTATGTGATGTTGTCACGATCACAATATCATCTCNAGCAAAGTCATAATCAGCCTCTTACTAAATTTGAGTGCATGGAATTGATGAATCGAAGCGGCACGGCATAAATTCAGGGTACACTAAAATGCATCGGTACGCAAAGCAAAGAGCGATACATATATGAACATATTATCCGAGATGAAAAGTCTTGAAATTCTCGTTTGAGCTGGGAATCTGATACCCATAATGTCTTCGAGACACTTTCGGCCTTACTCATTTTCTTCGCAAAAAAGTGTTCGAACGATTACTTAACTTCGTGACGAGCCGGCATAATGTGGTTTACGACTCAGAATCTGAATCTACAAACCAGGGGACTATTGATATTGCCCGGGGTTACTTAGGTAATTATGATACCCCTAGGCTCGTCTGACGTGACTAAAAGGCCCACGTATGAGGACTCTGATTGTGTTTGGAGCAGCTTTGGATGATTTCGTTCTGAATTGATGCCAAGGGTATTTTCGTAATTTCGACACCCCCGGGTCCGATCGGTACGATCACTATGGTATTTTGAGGTGATTTGTGGTTGAAATGGCGACGGATGTATTTTCGTAATTTGGACGCACCGGGTCCGATGCATACACCCACTACGGTATTTTCTGTAATGTGAGGTATTCTTACTTGTTTTGGGCATCCGAAGGCCGCATGGAAAGTTTCCGGAGGAGTCACGAGTATTATTGCATAATTCCGAGTTGGAGTGTCGCTAGGGGTATTTTCGTAATTTGGTGTCCAGAAGATTTTATGGCAAATATTACGTGATAATTTGGATATCTGATGAGTATTGTTGAGATAGATCTCTTTTGAGTCTATTTTGGCTAATTTCCGCAAGTTACGAGCCGATCGAGAGGTATTGCGAGTAATCGGGGACATTACGATAGATATCCGGTTGAAACCGGGTGTTTTTGTGCAAATTGGGCCAAATCGGGCCAGACTGGATAAGATTGGGCTTTTAACCAATAGGTGAGTTACTAGTTTAAATTCTCTATAAATACAAATCCATAGAGAATTCTCTATAGATTGGGACAGACTGGATAAGATATCACTTGAAAATGGTTCGGAATGGGAGATGAATGAAGAAAAAACTCGAAGTTGGAATTCCTGAAATCAGCAAAGTCCTAAAATCAGCGATGAACAGTAACTCTGGCGGTGAATAGTAATCCGCGATAAAACAGCACCCCCGGCGGTGATTATTGAAATCCGCGATAAATAGTAGCCGCGACAGAACAGTAACTCCGGCAGTGAATAGTGAAATTCGCGTGATATAGTCTAAAAATATTTTGGGTATTTATTTTTAGATCAGTCAATTTATAATTTACTTGAAATTAGATTGTTATGGGGACACAAGCGATATACGAGGTTGGGCCCACAATGTGTGAGCTTACGTCCTCGGGAGAGCAAAGCTCTACCTTGGTTTTCACTATAATATTCGGCGAGGACAATTACAATGATATGATTGCAACAATACAGATGAGAACGGCTCGTGAAATGATCGAAAACACTCAGTCGGGCTCGGAAAGCTGACAGCCGCGAGTTTTGGTTGATAACTTGCAGAAAATACTGTACCAGCAGCGCAGCCGGCACTGTACGGGCAGTGCAGAGAACGCTGTACGAGTTGGAACTCGCGAATAGTAACTGCAGATGAAAGTTCTCGCGAATAGTAACCAGATGAGGGTGGCCGCGCGAACTGGTGCGAGTTCTCACGAATAGTGACCCAGATGAGGGTGGCCGCGAGTTTAGGTGCAAGTTCTCGCGAACAGTGACTGAAATACGAAGTCTCGCGGTTTCGAGCGAAAGTCTTGCCTTAGGAGATGCGATAAGGGGTCCAAATCCTTTCTCAATGCCTTAGGACTCCTATTTATAGAGAGATGTAGCCCAATCAACAAATTTAGGCCCAAGAACCCAATTTCATTATATTAATCCCAAGTCACCTAAATAATATCCAATTAAATTAAAAGAAATGTCATTCCGCAACAGAACTTCGGAAATGCGTCTCGGTCTAGAATTAGGCGGGAATATGGATGAGAAAATACCGGAGGACCTCGTAAAATAATCCACTGCTTCCAGATAGCGAATGCGCGGCCACATAACATCATTGCATCTGACCGGTGCGCTCCTGGGTGGAAAATTACGAAAATACCCCTGGTCCCGTCCGGGGCCGAAATGACCCGAAACATCTCAAAATGCTTACAGAGACTTTATATGGGGCCCGGCGGGCCAGAATTGTGAGAATACCACTTGAGAATGCCATCTGATAAAAATATGAAAATACCGAAAATACCAGTAACCACGTCGGACGAGTCACCGGGTATGGATAACATAGAAGAGAATATACCCGGGTAATATCAATAGTCCCCTGGTTTTCAGATTCAGAGTATGAGTCGTAAACCATATATTAACGGCTCGTCCCGAAAGTCGATACTTGCTCGGGAATTTTTCCGGAAAAACGGATAGTAGGGTTGAGAGCCCCTCGCATACGCGATCGTTTTGACTCTAAGAACATCAGATTCTGAGCTCGGGCCAAAATCTCGGGATTTTTCCCGACACGGGGATCCGACCCTATAAATACCAGATCCCTCCCCTGTTACAGTACTTATTCGCGGAAACACAAACTCTCTCGCGACATTTCGGCCGATTTCTCGCGACAACTCTCTCAGCACAGTGACCGCGACTTTACGAACGAGTTCTCGCGACTACTCTCAGAGCACAGTGAGTCGCGGCATTACGTAAGACTTATCGCGACTACTCTTAGAGTACAGTGACCGCGACATTACAAACGACTTCTCGCGACTACTCTCATAGCATAGTGAGTCGCGACTTTTCGAACGATTTCTCGCGAGACACTTAATAAAATCAGGAAAAAATTATAAAAATTTGAGAAACCTTAATCCCGAGAACTTCACATCATGTCTTCCGACTTCGCTCGTTCCTCGAACTCTGATGTCTCGTCCACTCATTCCTCGGACTCCTCATCCAACTCGGGGAGTTCCAATTCGAGTCTTTCTGCTTTCCGTTCACCGATTACGAACCCTTATCCTCATTTTTTTGATCGACTCACACATCTTGAGAATACGACCGATCCTCGGAGTCTTGCTGTCTGTGCCCTAAAGTCTTTTGATCGGCCCTTTACCATGCACCCTCGGAAGTGGAAATCTCTAGTACAGGATTACCACCTCCCTTCCGATTGTGTTCTCTACAAGCCGGGTCCT
The DNA here is from genome assembly GCA_009725065.1 of Utricularia reniformis. NCBI lineage: Eukaryota > Viridiplantae > Streptophyta > Magnoliopsida > Lamiales > Lentibulariaceae > Utricularia > Utricularia reniformis. The sequence continues at coordinate 82,572 of RWGZ01000654.1, forward strand.
TCTGATCGGATCCTGCGTCCACCGGTTGGCACCCACACGATTTGCTTCGAATACCTAGAGAGCGGTCTCCGTTTTCCGCTTCACCCTTTCATCTCCGCTCTCTTGACCGCTTTAAACGTCCATCATTTCCAACTCAACTCGAATGCAATATCTTTGGTGGTCGCCTTCATCATCTTCATGGAGACCAACAGGATTTCGACAACCGTCAATAGCTTTTTCCAAATTTTCCAGATCAGTACAGCTATCCATTATGGTGCCCAATGTTGCATCTTTTTCCGCCAAAGGCACAAGAAATGCCCCTTCCCATTCTCTACTCCTCACTCGAACCATGACTGGAAAAAACATTTCTTTTTTGTCACTGGTGTGGGTTCCACCAGATTATCAGTGCTTAGTCTTCCCTGGCGGTTCTGAATTGAAGGGGAGCCTTTCCTTCCGGAGTCTTACTATCCTATCCCGCGATCCATTACTCCTAAGGCTTTGGAGAGGATATTTGATGCGTGCGCTACATCGGATGGCGCTGACTGGACCCCGAAGACGCTATTCTATGCCCCGATCTTAGTCGCCTCCAACATTCTTCCGGCCCCTACCCATTTTAGTAGGGGACTATTAGGTATCCAGACCATACGTTAACACATAAACCATCTCAACAATTCTCCCTCAATAAGCACACCTTCCTAAAACTAGTGTATATATGTTCTTCAACCTTTTTAAATGTACTTCTCACGCGACTTGCTTGTTTTGCAGATAAAATAATGGCTCGACCCGGAGATCGTTCGAAGCTAGGTGACAAGTTGAGATCCCTCCGTACTCTCGTTACGGAGAAAGATGAGCTGATCTTCGAGATGGCGCCCGGATCTCGGAACCACACTGCTGCGGACGAGTTGGCACGGAGTTCGCAAGAAACTGTGCCGCAAGCAGAAGAGACCCGACCGGCTACTCCAACACCACCTGTTCCGGTAACCGAGGATCAGGAGTCCGCAGGACATGAGCCGGCTACAGAGGCCCCCGAGAATCCTGAAGATTTAATTCCTGTGTCTCTGCGGTTAGAGCTTACCGCTAGAGAGTTTTCCCCCGACGAAGGGATGTACGACTTCGCCGAGACACTAGTGGACATTGTCGGAGATGATGAGGAGCGCGAAATAAGCGGGGGTCAATCAATAGAACCGCTGGTGGAGGAGATTGTCCGGGAGGCCCGTCCGAAGGAAAGGACAAATCAAGGAGCTTCTTCGGACAGAGGGAAAAGACCGGTGGAGGGCCCCACCGTTTCGGAGATTGCGGAACCCGTTAGGATGAGTGGGTTAACCGCCGAGTTCCTCGATGACTTCCGAATAAGAGATATACCAAAACACGTAGTGAAGGAATGGCTCGAGATGGGACGTCAGGCTGGCCTGATACTAATAAAAGATGGAGTCACCTTTCGGATTCCGAGGGGTGATAACGTTTCCAATAGGCCAGCCTTGACGTATTATGAAAGAAATCCGTCACTCCCGCCGCGTGGACGAGATGACCACACGGTGTTTACCGACATCGGTTGGTTGATGAGCCAGTTTGCGACCGCGCGTCGCATGATGTGAGAGGTTTGTAATCAGATCGGCCATTGTTACTTACTCTTTGTTTCATTCGTATCTTACATGTTTTTCGTTATTTTTGCTTTTCTTTCAGATGGAGCGGACGGTTGTGGAGATGAGCACCGCAGCCGCAATAGGGGAGTACTGCATGCTCAGGCATTCGGAGCTTGATAGCCCGGATATAATAGGAGAGCAGACGAAGAAGGCCGCCGAAAAATTGATGCAGAATCAGCGGGAAAAGCATGCCCAAGAGATGGCGGCGCTCCGGCAAGAAAATAACAAGGCGATCGAAGCTCTTAACCGGGCTCATCGCAGCGAGTTGACGGAGTGTGCGACATTTCACATTGGGAAAAGGCATGCCCTTGAGCAGTCCATAGACACCCTTAAGACAAACGTGAAATACGCTCAGGACAAGCTGAGGGAAGTCCAAGCCGAGACCGAAGAAAAGTTAAAGAAGGCCAAAGACGCCAATACTGCTGATAAGAAGGCTCTCGGGAAGGCCCTGGAGGAGAATAAAGAGTTGAAATCAAAGAATAATTCTCTCCAGTCTACTGTAGACCGTCTTCGGGCTCGAGCTGCTAGGTTGCCGTCCCAGATCAATGATTGTTTCCGGAAACTGATATGGGAGTATACAGTGCACTCCCCGACTTTCCGAAACCTGGCGGCCCTAGNAGCGGGAAAAGCATGCCCAAGAAATGGCGGCGCTCCGGGAAGAACATAACAAGGCGATCGATGCCCTAATTCGGGTTCATCGCAGTGAAGTAACGGAGTGTGCGGCGTTTCACATTGGGAAAAGGCATGCTCTTGAGCAATCGATCGATACCCTCAAAACGAACGAAAAATATGCTCAAGACAAACTGAAAGAGGTTAGGGCTGAGACCGAAGACAAGTTGAGAAAGGCCAAAGATGCCAATGCTGCTGATAAGAAGGCTCTCGGGAAGGCCTTGGAGGAGAACAAGGAATTCAAATCAAAGAATGAGTCCCTCCAATCCGCCGTGGACAGTCTTCGGGCTCGAGCCGCTAGGTTGCCGTCTCAGATCAACGATTGTTTCCGGAAACTGATCTGGGAGTATACAGTGCATTCTCCGACTTTCAAAAACCTGGCGGCCCTAGCTAACGCGACCTTTCTAAAGAATCAAGTCTCCAACTTTTAACAACATGGGTCGAACGCCTTTGTCGTGTCTCTTAGCCATCCGCCTTTTACATACCTCCATTCGTATTGCGGCTCTATCGCGGATATCATCAATACAGTGAAGGTCCAACTTTCTCATATCCTCGTTCAACATCTCGTCACAAGCGATAACTCTTTAAGATAAAATAGTCACTTCAACCGGAGACACGGCCTCAGAGCCATATACCAAAGAGAAAGGGCTGAATCCGGTAGTAGACCTCGGTGATGTCCGATATGCCCATATCACATTATGCAATTCGTCCACTCAAGAGCCTTTGGATTTATCTATCCGTGTTTTCAGCTGTTGTAAGATAATACGATTGATAACCTCTGTAAGCCCGTTTGTTTCTGGGTGTGCCACGGAGGTAAACCGCTGTTCAATTCCATAACTCTCACACCATTCATTAACCCTCTTTCCGGCAAATTGCGTTCCGTTATCTGATACCAAAATCCTAGGAATTCCGAATCGACACACGATATACCTCCAAAGGAAACTGATAACTTCCTGTTCCCGAACGCGTGATACAGCTTCAACCTCTATCCACTTGGAGAAATGCTCCACAGCCACGATGCAGAACTTCTTTTGGCTAGGTGCCTTCGGAAATGGTCCTAAAATATCGATGCCCCACATATCGAAAGGGCATGTTGTCGGTAAAGGTTTCATACTAGCTCTTGGTACATGATGCACGTTTGAGTGGAACTGACAAGCGGAACAAGCCCGAACAAANTCGTGTTGTTATGACTTGCATTATCATTCCGTTTTCGAACTTACTTTTTTTGTACACACAACAAGTATTCGTGATGTTTGGCTTTATTTAGTTTGAATTCACTTGGTTTTCGCAAATTTACAATGTGATTTGTATGAGTATCATTTGGCTCATTTCTCACATAGTTCCACATATTTTAGGTGTGATGATTTTGATTTCAATTAAACTTGAATTGATGTTGTTAAAACATGAATACATGTTGTAAGAACCAAGAATAACTTGGTTATACCATGATTTATTTGATTAAACTATAGTTTAATTGCTATGACATGAAGTCATGTTGTTATGACTTGCATGATCATTCTGTTTCCGTACTCACTTTTTTCGTATATACAACAAGTAGTTGTGATGTTAGGCTTTACGTAGTTTGAATACACTTGGTTTTACCAAAATTAAAATGTGATTTGTATGAATATCATTTGACTCATTTTTCACATAGTTCCACATGCTCTAGGTGTGATGAATTTGATTTCAATTAAACTTGAGATCATGTTGTTAAAACATGAATAAATGTTGTTAGAACCAAGAATAAGTTGGTTATATCTTGACGTATTCGATTAAAGTATAGATTCAATCCTATGACATGAAGTCGTGTTGTTATGACTTGCACGATCATTCCGTTTTCAAACTTACTTTTATCGGATATACAACAAGTTTTTGTGATTTTAGGCTTTATTTAGTTTGAATACACTTGGTTTTTCCAAATTTACAATGTGATTTGTATGAATATCATTTGGCTTTTTTTCACATAGTCCCACATGCTCTAGGTGTGATGATTTTGATTTCAATTATGATTGAATTGATATTGTTAAAACATGAATACATGTTGTTAGAACCTAAAATTACTTGGTTATACCATGATTCATGTGATTAAACTATATTTTAAATGCTATGATATGAAGTCGTATTATATTGACTTGCACGATCATTCCGTTTTCGAACTTACTATTTTCGTATATACAACAAGTATTCGTTATGTTAGTCTTTATTTAGTTTGAATACAGTTGGTTTTACCAACTTTACAATGTGTTTTGTATGAATATCATTTTGCTCATGTTTCACATAGTTCCACATGCTCTAGGTGTGAGGATTTTGATTTCAATTATACATGAATTGATGTTGTTAAAACATGAATAAATGCTGTTAGAACCAAGAAATACTTGGTTATACCATTTGATCTCGTCTAAAAATGTTTTGGAGTGTTTATTTTTAGATCAGTCAATTTTTAATTACTCGAAATTATTTTGTTATGAGGACACTAGCGATATACGAGGTTGGACCTACAATGTGTGGGCTTACGTCCTCGGGAGAGCGAATCTCTACCGTGGTTTCCACTAAAATAATCAAAGTATACAAGTACAATGGGGTGATAATGATAATCGAGATGAAAACGACTCAAAAAGCGATCGAAAACACTCAGTCGGGCTCGAAAGGCTCGCAGTCGCGATCTTTGGTCAATAACTCGCAGAAAATACTGTACTAGCAACATCTCTCAAAATACACTTTATCAGCAACAAGTCTCGAAATACAATGTATCAGCAACAAGTCGCGAGACAGGCTGGGTAGCAACATGTCGCGACTGCGTGCAGCAGAGCAATAACTCACGAGATATGCTGTACTAGCAACAAGTCACAAAATACACTGTATCAGCAACAACTCTCGAAAAACATTGTATCAGCAACAACTCTCGAAAAACACTGTACCAGCAACAACTCTCGAGAAACACTGTACCAGCAACATGTCGCGGATGCGGGGATGAAGATCAATAAGTCGCGACTCAGGCAACAAGTCGCGGCTACGGACGAAATGTCGCGACTCTACAGTATGCAGAATAGTACTTTCCCTTGGAAAGTGTGATAACATTCTGAACCTGTCCCAATGCACTGTGGCTTGTATTTATAGAGAAATACAACCCAACTTCACTTACTTGAGCCCATAAGTCCAGTTTACTTCACTTAGCCCAAAACACTTACATAACCTCCAATTATAATATAATAAATGCCATGCTCATCCCGAAGTTTCGGGAACCTATCCAGGTCGAGATATTAGTCGGAAATACGATGAGAAAATGCCGGAAAACCTTGAAAATTAGTTCTTTGCCTCCAAGCAGTGAATACGCAGCCACATAACATCGTTGAACCCGACCGATGTGCTCCCGTGTGGCAAACCCCTGACCCCGTCCAGGGCCGGGATAACTCAAACATCCCAAAACGCCTAGAAAAACTTTATACGGGGCCCAGCGAGCCTGAATTACGAGAATACCCCCTGGGAATGCATTGTGATTAAATATGAAAATACCGAAAATACTACATAACCACGTCGGACGAGCCCCCGGGTAAGGATAAATACAAAAGACTATACCCGGTTAATATCACCATGATTTATGTGACTAAACTATAGTTTAAATGCTATGAATTGATGTCGTGTTGTTATAACTTGCCTGATTATTCCGTTTTCGAACTTACTTTTTTCGTATATACAACAAGTATTCGTGATTTTAGACTCTATTTAGTTTGAATACATTTGGTTTTACCAAATTTACAATGTGATTTGTATGAATATCATTTGGCTCGCTTTTCACATAGTTCCACATGTTTTAGGTGTGATGATTTTCATTTCAATTAAACTTGAATTGATGCTGTAAAACATAAATACATGTTGTTAGAACCAAGAATAACTTGGTTATACCATGATGTATGTGATTAAACTATAGTTTAAATGCTATGACATGAACTCATGTTGTAAATGAATTGCACGATCATTCTGTTTCCGAGCTTACTTTTTTTGTATATACAACAAGTATTCGGGATGTTAGGCTTTATTTAGTTTGAATACACTTGGTTTTACCAAAATTACAATGTGATTTGTATGAATATCAATTGGCTCATTTTTCACATAGTTCCACATGCTCTAGGTATGATGATTTTGATTTCAATTAAACTTGAATTCATGTTGTAAAACATAAATACATGTTGTTAGAACCAAGAATAACTTGGTTATACCATGATGTATGTGATTAAACTATAGTTTAAATGCTATGACATGAACTCATGTTGTAAATGAATTGCACGATCATTCTGTTTCCGAGCTTACTTTTTCATATATACTACAAGTATTTGTGATGTTAGGCTTTATTTAGTTTGAATACACTTGTTTTTACCAAATTTACAATGTGATTTGTATGAATGTCATTTGGCTCATTTTTTACATAGTTCCACGTACTCTAGGTGTGATGATTTTGATTTCAATTAAATTTGAATTGATATTGTTAAAAAAATAATAGATGTTGTTAGAACCAAGAATAACTTGGTTAAACCATGATTTATGTGATTAAACTATAGTTTAAATGCTATGACATGAAGTCATGTTGTTATGACTTGCACGATCATTCCGTTTTCGAACTCACTTTTTTCGAATATACAACAAGTATTTGTGATGTTAGGCTTTATGTAGTTTGAATACACTTGGTTTTAAAAAATATACAATTTGATTTGTATGAATATCATTTGGCTGATTTTTCACACAATTCCACATGCTCTAGGTGTGATGATTTTAATTTCGATTAAACTTGAATTTATGTTCTTAAAACATGATTGCATGTTGTTAGAACCAAGAATAACTTGGTTTTACCATGATTTATGTGATTAAACAATAGTTTAAATGCTATGACATGAAGTCGTGTTGTTATGACCTGCACGATCATTCCGTTTTCGAACTTACTATTTTTGTATATACAACAAGTATTCGTGATGTTAGGCTTTATTTAGTTTGAATACACTTGGTTTTACCAAAATTAAAATTTGATTTGTATGAATATCATTTGACTCATTTTTCACATAGTTCCACATGCTCTAGGTGTGATGATTTTTATTTCAATCAATTTGAATTGATGTTGTTAAAACACGAATACATGTTGCTCGGACCAAGAATAACTTTGTTATACCTTGATGTATGTGATTAAACTATAGTTTAAATGCTATGACATGAACTTATGTTGTTTATGAATTGCACGATCATTCCATTTTCAAACTTACTTATTTTGTATATACAACAAGTTTTCGTGATGTTAGGCTTCATTTAGTTTGAATATACTTGGTTTTACCAAATTTACAATGTGATTAGTATGAATATCAATTGGCTCCTTTTTTACATAGTTCCACATGCTCTAGGTGTGATGAATTTTGATATTACCCAGGTATATTCTCTTTAGTATTTATCTTTTCCCGGTGGCTCGTCCGACGTGCTTGTGAAGTATTCTCTGTATTTTCATATTTTATCACAAGGCAGTCTCAGGGGTGTATTACCGCAATTCATTCTTGATGGGCCCCATATAAGGTTTCTATAAGCATTTTGAGATATTTCGGGTCATCTCGGTCCGGATGGTGCCAGGGGTATTTTTGTAATTTGCCACCCGGGAGCAAACCGGTCGGATGCAACGACGTTATGTGGCTGCGTATTCACTGATTGGTGGCAATGAACTAATTTACGAGGTTTCCTATGTTTCCTCATCGTATTTTCGACTAATATCTTGATCGGGATTGGTTCCCGAAACTTCGGTATCAACATGACATTTATAATATTATAATTGGAGGTTATATATGTGTTTTGGGCTAAGTGAAGTAAACTGGGCTTATGGGCTCAAGTAAGCGAAGTTGGGCTGGATTCCTCTATAAATACAAGCCCGAGTGCATTTGGATAGGGTCAGACAGTTATCGCATTTCCCAAGGCAAGACTTCATTTTCCTGCACTGCAGACTCGCGACTTATCGTACGTAGTCGCGACATATCGCACGTAGCCGCGAGTTATTGGTATTGCACTGTTCAACTCGCGACTTATTGCACCAGACTGACACTCGCGACTTGTTGCACTGTTGTAGTCGCGAGTAATCGCCGGTAGTCGCGTGTTATTGACCACAACTCGCGACTGCGCCTCTTTCCGGTGCAACGGAGTGTTTTAGATCGCTTTTCGAAACGTTTCCATCTCGACTACTGTTGTCACATCATTGTACTTGTATTTGTTGAATATTATAGTGAAAACCAAGGTAGAGCTTCGCTCTCCCGAGGACGTAAGCTCACACATTGTGGGTCCAACCTCGTATATCGTTCGTATCCCCACATAAATTGAACTCCGAATAATTAAAAAATTGACTGATCTAAAAATAAATACCCAAAATATTTTTAGACTAGATCAGTTTGGCGCCGTCCATGGGGACTCGAGATTTTTATCCCATTGAGAGCTTTATTGCTGAGATTGGATTTCTATTATCATGACTACTCGGAATTCTGATGAAGAAATTTTTGATGAAGAAATTGAGGCGGATCCTATTCCTCAAGTTAATGATGATTTTGTTGCGTTACAGGGGGCTCGGTCATCAGTTCTTTAGGTTGCTAGAGTTGGGCCAGCTTGATGAACTGATTAGTTCTGTGGAGGCTCAACCCGAGCCTAAGCTGTGATAGATTGATATAAGTGTCCCAGAGGGGACAACACCTAAGACCCTGAAGGTCGATGCGCCACGGCCAAACGCGAGAGGACGTGGATACGGAGGACAGCGTCGCCAACGTCAAGGAGGTGGCCAGAGAGGATTTTTTAACGGTGGTAGACAAAATCAGAGAGAGGGAAGGAGAGAAAACAACTATCGTGGATGCGGCAGGAATCAGAATCAAAGGAATCAGCAGGGGTATGGATACAACGCTTACCCACCAGCCCCAGCGAATCAGCAAGCATTACCTCCTCCTCCGGTTGACCGCAACCAGGTTCAATCTATTTTGAATGTTGAAAACGCCCAACCAAGATGAAGTAATCTGCGCCCCAACATTATGACAATCGCTGGGGAAAGAAGCGTCGGTGATTCAAACCGTGCCCGTAAACGCTCTTACCTTGCACTACATCAGAAGAGGCGTTTTATGGAAGTCAACACAGTCCAGTTAACAGACTTGGACAAAATGACAATCTCTTTCATACCTGAGGATTTATCCGGGGTTTTCTCCCCACAAGACGATGCGTTGGTTGTCTCTCCCATTATTGCTAATCATCCTGTTTCTCGAGTGCTAGTAGATAACGGAGCTGCTACAAATATATTGACTCTTGCAGCCTTTGAGGAGATGGCTTTGAAAGGAACCACCCAGCTCCAGCCCGTACATACAAAGCTAGTCGGCTTTAATAACAGTGTTGTTGCTGTTGAGGGATCTGTTTTTCTGCCGGCAACCTTGGGCGATCCCGAAGTATCAAGAACTTTGATGGTGGAATTTGTGGTGGTGGATCTCCCTATACACCCTTATAATGCGATCATGGGGAGAAGTTGTTTGAACATATTTGGAGCTGTGTTGTCTCAACAACATTTGATGATGAAGTTCCCAACACAGTTAGGGATTCGGAAAATGAAGGGAGATCAAGAGCTGGCGCGCTCTTGTTATAATGTAATGTGTAGAAGCGGTATGGATGGATCGAAAGCGAAGTTACCCGTTTGTATGGTAGAACTATCGTATGATGAAGGTACTGACACGAATGACGGACCGTCTCTTAGGAAGTTTAAAGAGAACGATTTGAAGATAGAGCCTTTGGGAATCAAGACCGTGCCCTTATTCCCCAGTATTCTTGAAAAGACAGTGACGATCGGTTCCGAGTTGTAACCAGTGGGTCAGAAGGAGGTAATTTTTTTTTTGCAAAGTAATGTAGATGTTTTTGCTTGGCCTTATCAGGACTATGTGGGGGTTGATCCCCAAGTCTGTTCTCATAGACTCAATGTTAACCCATATGTGCGACCAGTTCAACAGAAAAAGAGGAAGTATTCTCCTGAGAAAGAGAGGGCGATTGATGAGGAGGTGGAAAGTTTGTTGCAGGCAGGATTCATAGAGCCTGTTAGATACGCAGATTGGGTCGCAAATCCAGTGGTGGTCCCAAAGTCGAATGGTGGCTAGAGAGTTTGAATTCATTTTACTGATTTGAATAAAGCATGCCCGAAGGATCCGTATCCGCTGACGGCCATTGACATGATGGTGTATGCGGCATGTGGCTTTGAATTCCTTAGTATGTTAGATGCTTTTAAGAGAAATAATCAAATTTTTATGCATTTCGAGGACAAGTTGTTTACTTCATTTATGACAAATATATGCATTTTTTGCTATAGAGTTATGCCATTTGTTTTGAAAAATGCTGGGGCCACCTATCAACGTTTAATGAATTCGATGTTCAAAGATATGATCGGAAAATCTTTGGAGGTTTATATCGACGATATATTCATAAAGAGTAAACATGGGGATAACCACATCAAGTTTTTGAATGATTGTTTCGGAGTTCTGAGGAAGTATAGAATGAAATTGAATCCGCTTAAGTGTGCGTTTTGTGTGAAAGGAGGCAAGTTTCTCGGCTTTATGGTATCTGAGAGAGGAATTGAGATGAATCCTGACAAGATAACATCTATCCAGCAAATGACCCCTCCGACGACTGTTAGGGAAGTTCAAAGGCTAACTTGAAGATTGGCCTCATTGAATCGCTTCATTTCGCGATCAGCAGAGAGAAGTTTGCCATTTTTTAAGGTTTTGCGTAAGACGATCGATTTGTATTGGGACGACGAATGTAGCAGGGCTTTTTGAAAGTTTGAAAGATTATCTGAGTAAACCACCGTTTATGTCACCTCCTTCACCAGGAGAACCGTTGGATTTATACTTGGCAGTAACGAAGAGGCCGTGAGTGCAGCCTTGGTCAGGCTTAGCGATAAGGAACATAGACAGATATACTATGTGAGCAGGAAATTGCAGGGAGCGGAATCCCGATATACTGATCTAGAGAAATTCGTATTAGCTCTGATAGTCGCCTCGCGGAAATTAAGGCACTATTTTCAAGGACATCATATTGCAGTCTTGACAGATAGCCTAGCCTAGCCTCTGGTAGGCTAGCAAATTTGAATATAGAATTGGGCTAGTATCAGATGGAGTATATCTCCTTGCGAGCGTTAAAGGCCCAAGTGTTAGTGGATTTCAGAGTAGAGATGACTCGGTTGGAAGAGTTGGGTATTCAAGAGTACTGGGACGCCTTTGTAGATGGGTGGGTGTCTGCCGGGCGAGCCGGTATCGGTGTTTATTTTAAAGAAAGGAAGTCTGGTGATCAATATGAATATGCTGTAAAGTTGCGCTTCCCCGCAACTAACAACGTCGCTGAGTATGAAGCCTTGATATTTGGTATTAACTTGGCAGTGGAAATTGGAATCGTTCGTTTGCATGCTCATTCTGATTCGCATTTAGCGGTGAACCGATTTGCAGATACTTACGCCACCAATGGGATCCATTTGTGGAGGTATTTAGTAAAGCTCAAAGAGGCGGCTAAGAATCTTAAGATATTCACGCTTACGTATATCCCAAGGGAGGAAAACACGCTTGCAGACGATCTTGAAAAGGCGGCGACGATTTTAGAACTCTCAGATGAGTCAAAGATATCAACAATGATCCACTACCAGCCCTCTATCAGTCCTGTGGAGAAACAGACTGCCGAGGTGGCTAATTTGGAACTTTCGAATGAGACATGGTTTTTATTGGATGCCATAACCGACGAGCTATCATGGAAGGATGCTATTGTGAATTATCTAATCAAGGATGCTAGTAACCAGACGAGGGTGGCCGCGCGAACTGGTGCGAGTTCTCGCTAATAGTGACCCAGATGAGGGTGGTCGCGAGAATTACTTTGCGGCAATTCTCTCTTGATTAGATAATTCACAATAGCATCCTTCCATGATAGCTCGTCGGTTATGGCATCCAATAAAAACCATGTCTCATTCGAAAGTTCCAAATTAGCCACCTCGGCAGTCTGTTTCTCCACAGGACTGATAGAGGGCTGGTAGTGGATCATTGTTGATATCTTTGACTCATCTGAGAGTTCTAAAATCGTCGCCGCCTTTTCAAGATCGTCTGCAAGCGTGTTTTCCTCCCTTGGGATATACGTAAGCGTGAATATCTTAAGATTCTTAGCCGCCTCTTTGAGCTTTACTAAATACCTCCACAAATGGATCCCATTGGTGGCGTAAGTATCTTCAAATCGGTTCACCACTAACTGCGAATCAGAATGAGCATGCAAACGAACGATTCCAATTTCCACTGCCAAGTTAATACCAAATATCAAGGCTTCATACTCGGCGACGTTGTTAGTTGCGGGGAAGCGCAACTTTACAGCATATTCATATTGATCACCAGACTTCCTTTCTTTAAAATAAACACCAATACCGGCTCGCCCGGCAGACACCCACCCATCTACAAAGGCGTCCCAGTACTCCTGAATACCCAACTCTTCCGACCGAGTCATCTCTACTATGAAATCCACTAACACTTGGGCCTTTAACGCTCGCAAGGAGATATACTCCATCTGATACTAGCCCAATTCAATATTCCAATTTGCTAGCCTACCAGAGGCTGGGCTAGGCTATCTGTCAAGACTGCAATATGATGTCCTTGAAAATAGTGCCTCAATTTCCGCGAGGCGACTATCAGAGCTAATACGAATTTCTCTAGATCAGTATCTCGGGACTCCGCTCCCTGCAATTTCCTGCTCACATAATATATCTGTCTATGTTCCTTATCGCTAAGCCTGACCAAGGGTGCACTCACGGCCTCTTCGTTACTGCCAAATATAAACCCAACGGTTCTCCCGGTGAAGGAGGTGACATAAACGGTTGTTTACTCAGATAATCTTTCAAACTTTCAAAAGCCCTGCTACATTCGTCGTCCCAATACAAATGGATCGTCTTATGAAAAACCTTATAAAATGGCAAACTTCTCTATGCTGATCGCGAAATGAAGCGATTCAATGAGGCCAATCTTCCAGTTAGCCTTTGAACTTCCCTAACAGTCGTCAGAGGGGTCATTTGCTGGATAGATGTTATCTTGTCAGGATTCATCTCAATTCCTCTCTCAGATACCATAAAGCTGAGAAACTTGCCTCCTTTCACACAAAACGCACAATTAAGTGGATTCAATTTCATTCTATACATCCTCAGTACTCCGAAACAATCATTTAAATACTTGATGTGGTTATCCCCATGTTTACTCTTTATCAATATATCGTCGATATAAACCTCCAAAGATTTTCCGATCATATCTTTGAACATCGAATTCATTAAACGTTGATAGGTGGCCACAGCATTTTTCAACCCAAATGGCATAACTCTATAGCAAAAAATGCCTATATTTGTCATAAATGAAGTAAACAACTTGTCCTCAAAATGCATAAAAATTTGATTATTTGTCTTAAAAGCATCTAACATACTAAGGAATTCAAAGCCACATGTCGCATCCACCATCATGTCAATGGCCGGCAGCGGATACGGATCCTTCGGGCATGCTTTATTCAAATTAGTAAAATCAATGCAAACTCCTCAGCCACCATTTGACTTTCGGACCACCACTGGATTCACGACCCAATCCGCGTATCTAACAGGCTCTATGAATCCTGCCTGCAACAAACTTTCTACCTCCTCATCAATCGCCCTCTCTTTCACAGGAGAAACCTTCCTCTTCTTCTGATGAACTGGTCGCACATATGGGTTAACATTGAGTCTATGAGAACAGACTTGGGGATCAAACCCCACATAATTTTGATAAGACAAAGCAAAAACATCTACATTACTTTGCAAAAAGAAATTACCTCGTTCTCGACCTCTGGTGACAACTCGGAATCGATCGTCACTGTCTTTTCAAGATTACCGTGGAATTAATTCACTGTCTTGATTCCCATAGGCTCCATCTTCATATCTCTCTCTTTAAACTTCCTAAGAGACGGTCCGTCATTCGTGTCAGTACCTTCATCATACGATAGTTCTACCATACAAACGGGTAACTTCGCTTTCGATCCATCCATATCGCTTCTACACATTACATTATAACAAGAGCGCGCCAGCCCTTGATCTCCCTTCATTTTCCCAACCTCTAACTGTGTTGGGAACTTCATCATCAAATGTGGTTGAGATACCACAGCTCCAAATAGGTTCAAACAACTTCTCCCATGGATCGCATTATAAGGGAGTATAGGGAGATCCACCACCACAAATTCCACCATCAATGTTCTTGATATTTCGGGATCGCCCAAGGCTACCGGCAGAAAAACAGATCCCTCAGCAGCAACAACGCTATTATTAAAACCAACTAACTTTGTATGCACGGGCTGGTGTTGGGTGGTTCCTTTCAATGTCATCTGCTCAAAGGCGCAAGAGTCAATATGTTGGTAGCAGCTCCGGTGTCGACTAACACTCGAGAAACATGATGATTCGCAATACTAGGGGAGACAACCAATGCGTCATCTTGTGGGGAGAAAACCGCAGATAAGTCCTCTGGTCCAAATGATATTGTCATTTTATCCAAATCCGTTAACAGGACCACGTTCACTTCCATAAAGCACCCCTTCTGATGTAATGCCTGATAAGAACGTTTGCGGGCGCGGTTTGAATCGCCGACACTTTTGACCCGGCGATAGTCATAATGTTGGGGCCTAGATTACCCCATCTTGGTTGAGCATTCTCAACATTCAAAATCGGTTGGCCCTGGTCGGGGCCAGCTGGAGGAGGAGGCAGTGCTTGCTGATTTGATGGGGCTGGTGGGTAAGCTTCATACCTGTACCCTTGCTGATTTCTGCCGCAACCACGATAGTGGTTTCCTCTTCCTCCACCTCTTTGGTTTTGTCTACCACCATTAAAGAATCCTCTCTGGCCACCTCCTTGACGCTGGCCACGCTGTCCTCCATATCCACGTCCTCTTGCATTTAGCCGTGGTGCATCGGCCCTTGGGGGTTTAGGTGCCGTCCCCTCCGGGACACTTATATCAATCTATCCCAGCTTAGACTCGAGTAGAGCCTCCACAGTACTTATCAGTTCATCAAGCTGGCCCAACTCTAGCAACCTTTCTACCTCAGACATTAACTCCCGACAATCATTGGTTGTGTGCCAAAAACTCCGATGGAAACGACAAAGTACTTGGGACTCGTAAGTCCCCAATGCTGGTTCATGCAAAGGAGGAGGATAACGAAGTGAACCTGCCTTCTCTTGCTCGATAATTGCAAAAATCTGCTCATAATTGTATGTGGGAAACAATCTCAACTTCGGTTTTGCGTGCGGGACAATCTTGTCCGGCCCGCGACTTGCAGCAATTTTGTGGGAACCATACGCCCGTACTTCGATCACTCCATGATCGAAGCAAACCTTCATCTTCTCGAATGTACTGTGTACACCTCAAAGCCAAATCTTCCATACTTTCCGGGGCGTCTCTATTCAAAGAATTACACAACGGGTGTCCAGCTAGAATAAGCTGGAGCACCCCAACCTTCTCACTCACAGTAATCCGAGGTATCTTCCTACACTCGGTCTCAAAACGGGTAATAAAACCCAACGATCTTTCCTATGAATCATACCGCAACGCGGTCAAAGAAGTAATAGACTTTATTGGCGTATTGAAAGGCGCGAAAGCTGAATAGAATTGATCCTTAAAGTCCTGATATGAAACAATCGAACGCCTCGGTAACCGATTAAACCATCGGAGTGCTGATTCCATAAGAGAAGCGGCAAAAATGAAGCACATGGCCGCATCACTGAAATTCATCAAACTCACATGAATCTCCAAATTCGACGTATGATCATGTGGGTCAGTCGACCCGCGATACTGTGGAAGATGGTTAGGCATTTCAATAAACTCAGAGCGAGTGGCTCCGATAATGGCCATGGATAATGGCGATAGAGCGTTAGACGTGTTCCAAGGACTTTGCAAAACTTCCACTGACGGCAGAACTTTTCCTCGATTTCCAATGGGCTCATTAGCCCTCTCATTCTCAATATAATCTCCCTCGAAAGCTGAGGTCTGATGAGTATCCCGGGTATGCTCCCCGTACACTCGTCTCCTTTCCTGGCCAAGAGTCAGGTTGGCCTCCAATTGGTTCATCCTAGCCTCGTTTTGCTCCAACTTCCCACTCATATCCTTATATTTTGACTCTATCAATTCTCCAATCTTTTGCAGAGTATTGCTTTGCTCTCCGGTTGCTGCAGTATTCGCTCGCGGCTCCGGAACACGATCAATATCTTCCTATGAGGCCACATCATTAACAGGTTCCGGGGGTAACATTGTTCCTCCGGGCTCTCCTTTGAGCTTCAACTTACTCTAATTGAGCGATTAAAGTACGTCTCCGCTCTTCCAAATCTTCATCGGTCTCCTTTTGATCCGCAGATCTAGAGCGCGCAGGTGGTGAAAGGCAGGCATTATTACGGACTGCAACTCGGCCAACTCTTGCGAATTCATAATATTTAGATAAACACTGACGTGATGGAGGATAAAAACTAGGTGCCCTTCCGATGAAAACCCGCTCCGGGAGGGCCGAATAGTTTCATTTTGAGCAGGGGGCTCCTCCAGAACTGATGACCGAGCCCCCGGTAACGCAGCAAACTCATCATTAACCTGAGGAATAGGATCCACCTTAATTTCTTCATCAAAAATATCTTCATCAGAATTCCGAGTAGTCATGATAATATAAATCCGAACTCAACAATAAAGCTCTCAATGGGATAAGAATCTCGGGTCCCCACGGACGGCGCCAAACTGATCTAGTCTAAAAATATTTTGGGTATTTATTTTTTGATCATTCAATTTTTAATTACTCGAAATTATTTTGTTATGAGGACACGAGCGATATACGAGGTTGGGCCCACAATGTGTGAGCTCACGTCCTCGGGAGAGCGAAGCTCTACCTTGGTTTCCACTATAATAATCAAAGGATACAAGTACAATGAGGTGATAATAATAACACAGGTGAAAATGGCTCGGTAAACGATCAAAACACTCCGTCACGATGAAGCTGCAGAAAACTTGCGAATAAGGGGCATGGCCTCGAGTTTTCGTACGAAAACTCGCGAATAGTGCTTTTCGACAAGAACTCGCGACAGTGCAAGAACTCGCGATTGGCACTGTTTCGACAAGAACTCGCGAATAGTAACTTCCGAGCAAGAACTCGTGAATAGTGATTCCTAGTAAGAACTCGCGACTGGCACTGTTTAGACAAAATCTCGCGAATAGTAACTTCCGAACAAGAACTCGCGAGGCACTGTTTAGTCAAAATCCCGCGAATAGTAACTCCCGAACAAGAACTCGCGAATAGTGATTTCTAGCAAGAACTCGCGACTGGCACTATTTAGACAAAATCTCGCGAATAGTAGCCCGGATGAAGGTGGCCGCGAGTTTTGGTGCAAAATCTCGCGGATGAGATTCTAAAGCGAAGTCTCGAGACTGCCTTAGCGAATTTGAGCCAGAGCCTTGCCTTGGGAGGTACTAAAAGAGTCTGAATCCCTTTTCAGTGCCTTGGGGCTCCTATTTATAGAGAAATCCAACCCAATTAATATGATTCAGGCCCAGAAGCCCAATTTCACTGAATTAAGCCCAAAGTACCTAAATAATATTCAATTAAATTAGAATAAATGCCATTACGCAATAGAACTTCGGAAATGCATTTCGATCGAGAATTAGCCGGAAATATCGATGAGAAAATACCGGATGACCTCTTAAATTAATTCACTGCTTCCAGATGTCGAATATACAGCCAAAAATATCACCACAACTTACTGGTATGCTTCTCGGGTGCCAAATTACGAAAATACCATTGGCCCCGTCCTGGGCCGAATTTGCCCGAGACTGCTAGAAACATTAGTCAAATGCAAATATGTATGCCCGGGAAGTCCAAATTACGATAATACCCCCAAAACTATAGAATGACGTAAATAGACGAGAATACCAAGAATACCGAAAATACCATCTAGCCACGTCGGACGAGCTCCCGGGGCATCGTGATACCAAAAACATCCCCGGGTGATATCAATAATACTTGCGCAAATTGGAAATATATCAAGTCCGTGGCAGCTCCTCCCTGCTCATATTTGCGATTTTGTACGTTCCTTCCTTCACTACGACCGTTACTCTGTACGGTCCTTCCCACTTTCAATCCAACTTGCCAACATGCTTCGAGACTTCCACTTTCTTAAGAATCAATTCTCCAACTTTTACAACATAGGTCGAACGCCTTTGTCGTGCTTCTTAGCCATCCGCCTTTTACATACCTCCATTCGTATTGCGGCTCTATCACTGATATCATCAATATAGTGAAGGTCCAACTTTCTCATATCTTCATTCAGCACCTCGTCATAAGCGATAACTCTTTCTGATAAAATAGTCACCTCTAACGGAGACACGGCCTCAGAGCCATATACTAAAGAGAAGGGGCTGAATCCGGTAGTGGACCTTGGTGATGTCCGATATGCCCACATCAAATTATGCAATTCATCCACCCAAGAGCCTTTGGATTCATCTATTTGTGTTTTCAGCTGTTGCAGGATAATACAGTTGATAACCTCTGTAAGCCCGTTCATTTCTGGGTGTGCCACGGAAGTAAACCGCTGCTCAATACCATAATTCCCACACCATTCATTAACCATCTTTCCAGCAAACTG
Source organism: Utricularia reniformis (assembly GCA_009725065.1). Lineage (NCBI taxonomy): Eukaryota > Viridiplantae > Streptophyta > Magnoliopsida > Lamiales > Lentibulariaceae > Utricularia > Utricularia reniformis. Next base: position 101,535 of record RWGZ01000654.1, read on the forward strand.
CGTTCCGTTATCTGATACCAAAATCCTTGGAATTCCGAATCGACATACGATATATCTCCAAAGGAAACTGATAACTTCCTGTTCCCGAACTCGCGATACAGCCTCAACCTCTATCCACTTAGAAAAATGTTCCACAGCCACAATACAAAATTTCTTTTGGCTAGGTGCCTTCGGAAATGGTCCTAAAATATCGATGCCCCACGTATCGAAAGGACATGTTGCTGGCATAGTTTTCATACTGGCTCTTGGTACATGATGCACATTCGAATGGAACTAACAGGCAGAACAAGCCGGAACAAAATTCACACAATCTTTTACCAGAATTGGCAAAAAATAACCGGCCCTCTTAACCTTGTTTGCTAAGGATCGACCTGCTGAATGATCACCACAGTTCCCAACGTGAACTTCTATAACAGCCTTTGCCTTTACTGGGGACAAACATCGAAGATATGGGCCTCCGAAATTCTTCTTATACAGCTTATAATCCACATAGACAAAATTCGTAGCTCTTTGCATAGTCCTTCGAGCCTCACCTTTGTCGGTGGGCAATTCCCTCCGGATTAGATAATTTACGATAGCATCCTTCCAAGATGGTTCGTCGGTTACGGCATCCAATAAAAGCCACGTCTCATTCGAAAGCTCCAAATTAGCCACATCGGCTGTATGTTTCTCCACACGACTGATAGAGGGCTGGTAGTGGATCATTGTTGTTATCTTTGACTCATCCGAGAGTTCTAAAATTGTCGTTGCCTTTGCAAGACCGTCTGCACGAGTGTTTTCCTCCCTTAGGATATAGGTAAGCGTGAATATCTTAAGATTTTTAGCCGCCTCTTTCAGCTTTTCTAAATACCTCCATAAATGGTTCCCGTTGGTGGCATAAGTATCTGCGAATTGGTTCACCACTAACTGCGAATCGGAATGAGCATGCAAACGAACGATTTCAATTTCCACTGCCAAGTTAATACCAAATATCAAGGCTTCATACTCGACGACGTTGTTAGTCGCGGGGAAGCGCAACTTCACAGCATATTCACGTTCTTCACCAAACTTCATTTCCCTAAAATAAACACCGATACCGGCTCGCCCGGCAGAAACTGATCCATCCACAAAAGCATCTCAATACTTCTGAATACCCAATTCTTTCGACCGAGTCATCTCTACTATGAAATCCACCAACACCTGGGCCTTTAATGCTCGACTGAAGATATACTCTATTTGATACTGCCCTAATTCGATATTCCACTTTGCTAGTCTGCCAGAGGCATCAATCTTTGATAACAAGCTTCGGATAGGCTGATCTGTCAAAACTGCAATATGATGTCCTTGGAAATAGTGTCTTAATTTCCACGAGGCCACTATCAGAGCTAATACGAACTTCTCTAGATCAATATATCGGGACTCCGCTCCCTGTAATTTCCTGCTCACATAATATATCGGTCTATGTTCCTTATCGCTAAGTCTGACTAAGGCGGCGCTCACTGCCTCTTATGTCACTGCCAAATATAAACCCAACGATTCCCCCGGTGATGGAGGAGACATAAACGGTGATTTACTCAGATAGTCTGTCAAACTCTCAAAAGCCCTGCTACATTCGTCGTCCCAATACAAAAGATTCGTCTTACGCAAAACCTTAAAAAATGGCAAACTTCTCTCTGCAGATCGCAAAATGAAGCGATTCAATGAGGCTAATCTCCCTGTTAGCCTTTGAACTTCCCTGACAATCGTCGGAGGGGTCATTTCCTGGATAGCTGTTATCTTGTCAAGATTCATCTCAATTCTTCTCTCAGATACCATAAAGCCGAGGAACTTGCCTCCTTTCACACAAAACGCATACGTAAGCGCATTCAGTTTCATTCTATACTTTCTCAGTACCCCAAAACAATCATTCAAATACTAGATGTGGTTATCCCCATGTTTACTCTTTATCAATATATCATCGATATAAACCTCCAAATACTTTCCGATCATATCTTTGAATATCAAATTCATTAAACGTTGATAGGTGGCCCCATCATTTTTCAACCCAAATGGCATAACTCTATAGCAAAAAATGCCTTTATTTGTCATAAATGAAGTAAACAACTTGTCCTCACAATGCATAAAAATTTGATTATATCCTTTAAAAGCATCTAACATACTAAGGAATTCAAAGCCACATGCCGAATCCACCATAATGTCAATGGCCGGAAGTGGATACAGATCCTTCGGGCATGCTTTATTCAAATCAGTAAAATCAATGCAAACTCTCTAGCCATTATTCGACTTTGGGACCACCACTGGATTTGCGACCCAATCCGCGTATCTAACAGGCTCTATGAATCCTGCCTGCAACAAACTTTCCACCTCCTTATCAATCGCCCTCTCTTTCTCAGGGGAAAACTTCCTCTTCTTCTGATGAACTCCTTCTCAACCTCTGGTGACAACTCGGAACCGATCGTCACTGTCTTTTCAAGATTACCGGGGAATAAAGGCACTGTCTTGATTCCCAAAGGCTCTATCTTCATATCGTTCTCTTTAAACTTCCTAAGAGACGGTCCGTCATTTGTATCAATAACTTCATCGGACGAGAATTCCACCATACAAACGGGTAACTTCGCTTTTGATCCATCCATACCACTTCTACACATCACATTATAACAAGAGCGCGCCAGCTCTTGATCTCCCTTCATCTTCCCAACCCCTAACAGTGTTGGGAACTTCATCATCAAATATGGTTGAGATACCACAGCTCCAAATAGGTTCAAACAACTTCTCCCAATGATCTCATTATAAGGGAGTATAGGGAGATCCACAACCACAAATTCCACCATCAAAGTTCTTGAGATTTCGGGATCGCCCAAGGTTACCGACAGAAGAACAGATCCCTCAGCAGCAACGACGCTATTGTTAAAACCAACTAACTTTGTATGTACGGGCTGGAGCTGGGTGGTTCCTTTCAAAGCCATCTGCTCAAAGGTGCAAGAGTCAATATATTGGTAGCAGCTCCGGTATCTACCAGCACTCGAGAAACAGGATGATTAGCAATAATGGGTGAGACAACCAACGCATCGTCTTGTGGGGAGAAAACCCCAGATAAATCCTCAGGTCCGAAAGATATTGTCATCCTGTCCAAATCTGTTAACTGGACCGTGTTAACTTCCATGAAGCACCCCTTCTGGTGAAGTGCCTGATAAGAACGTTTACGGGCACAGTTCGAATCACCGACGCTTCTTCCCCCGGCGATAGTCATAATATTAGGGCCTAGATTACCCCATCTCGGTTGAGCATTCTCAACATTCAAAATCGACTGGCCCGGGTTGTGGCCAGCTGGAGGAGGAAGTAGTGCTTGTTGATTTGCAGGGGCTAGTGGGTAAGCTTCATACCTGTACCCTTGCTGATTTCTTTGAGGCTGATTTCTGCCGCGACCACGATTGTGGTTTCCTCTTCCTCCGTCTCTTTGATTTTGTCTACCCCCATTAAAAAATCCTCTCTGGCCACCTCCTTGACGCTGGCCACGCTGTCCTCAATATCCACGTCCTCTCATATTTGGTCGTGGCGCATCGGCTTTCGGGGGTTTAAGTGTTGTCCCCACTGGGACACTTACATCAATCTTTCGCAGCTTAGATTCCGGCAGAGCCTCCACAGTATTGATCAGTTCATCGAGCTGACCCAATTCTAGCAACCTTTCTACCTCAGATATTAATTCCCGACAATCATTTGTTGCATGTCCAAAACTACGATGAAAGCGACAAAACACTTGAGATTCGTAAGTCCCCGGTGTTGGTTCTTGTAAGGGAGGGGGATAACGAAGAGATCCACCCTTATTTTGCTCGATAATGACAAAAATCTGTTCATAGTTGTACGTCGGAAATACTCTCAACTTAGGTTTCGCAGGTGGGACAATCTTGTCCAGCCCACGACTTGCAACAATATTATGGGACCCATACGCCCGAATCTCGATCACTCCGTGATCCCGCAAGCCTTCATCTTCTTGGATGTATTTTGTACATCTCAAAGCCAAATCCTCCGTACTTTCCGAGGGATCCCTATTCAAAGAGTTACATAACGGGTGTCCAGCTAGAATAAGCTGTAGCACCCCAACCTTCTCACTCACAGTAATCCGAGGTATTTTCCTACACTCGGCCTCAAAACGGGTAATAAAACCCAACAATCTTTCCGATGAATCATACCGCAACGCGGTCAAAGAAGTAATAGACTTTATTGCCGCATTGAAAGGCGTGAAAGCTGAATAGAATTAATCCTTAAAGTCCTCATATGAAACAATCCAGCGCCTCGGTAACCGATTAAACCATCTGAGGGCGGATTCCTTAAGAGAAGCGGCAAAAACGAAGCACATGGCCGCATCACTGAAATTCATCAAACTCACATGAATCTCCAAATTCGATGTATGAGCATGTGGGTCAGTCGACCCGCGATACTGTGGAAGATCTTTAGGCATTTCAATAAACTCGGAACGAGTGGCTCCGATAATGGCCATTGAAAATGGCGATAGAGCTTCAGACGTGTTCCAAGGACTTTGCAAAACTTCCATTGACGGCAAAACTTTTTCTCGATTGCCAGCGGGCTCATTAGCCCTCTCATTTTCAATATAATCTCCCTCATAAGCTGAGGTTTGATGGGTATCACGGGTATGCTCCCCGTACACTCTTCTCCTTTACTGGCCAACAGCCAGGTTGGCCTCCAATTGGTTCAGCCTGGCCTCGTTTTGCTCCATCTTCCCACTCATCTCCTTAAACTTTAACTCGATCAACTCTCCAATCTTTTGCAAAGTATCGTTCTGCTCTCCGGTTGCTGCAGTATTCGCTCGCGGCTCCTGATCACGATCAGTATCCTCCTCCGCCACCTCATCATTAACAGGTTCCGGGGTAACGTTGTTCCTCCGGGTTTTCGTTTGGGCCTCAACTTGCTCCAACTGAGCGATTAAAGTACGCCTTCGCTCTTCCAATTCATCATCGGTTTCCGTTTGATCCGCAGATCTAGAGCGCGCAGGTGGCGAAAGGCGGGTATTATTACGGACTGCAACTCGGCCAACTCTTGCAAATTCATAACACTTAGATAAATACTGACGTTGAGGAGGATAAAAACTAGGTGCCCTTCCGGATGAAAACCCGCTCCGGGAGGGTCGAACAGTGACATTTTGAGCAGGGGGCTCCTCCAGGACTAACGATTGAGCCCCCGGTAACGCAGCAAATCCATCGTTCGCCGGAGGATTAGGATCTACCTCAATCTCTTCATCGAAAACATCTTCATCAGAATTTCGAGTAGTCATGGTAACAGAAATCAAAACTCAGCAATAAAGCTCTCAATGGGATAAAATCTCGGGTCCCCACAGACGGCGCCAAACTGATCTCGTCTAAAAATGTGTTAGAGTATTTGTTTATGATCAGTCAATTTTTAATTACTCGAAATTTAATTGTTGTGGTTACACGAGCGATATACGAGGTTCGGCCCACAATGTGTGAGCTTACGTCCTCGTGAGAGCGAAGCTCTACCTTGGTTTCCACTATAATAATCAAATAATACAAGTACAATGAGGTGATAATAATAACACGAGTGAAAACGGCACGAAAAACAATCAAAAACACTCCGTCGAGCTCGAAAGGTTCGCAGTCGCGAGTTGTGGTTAACAACTCGCGAATGGCACAACAAGTTGCGAGTAGGTTATCAGTGCAATAAAACGCGAGGCTGGCTGGGGTAGCAATAAGTCACGAGTACGCGTTGCGGAGCGATAACTCGCGAATGAGACAACATGTCGCGACTATGAGAAATAAGTCGCGGGTCCGGGATGAAACGCAACAAGTCGCGGCTCTACAGTGTGCAGAACAGCAATACTTTGCCTTGGGAAGCGTGATAACAGTCTTAACCCCTAAAAATGCGCTGGATCTTGTATTTATAGAGAAATCCAGCCCGACTCCGCTTACTTGAGCCCATGAGCCCAAGTTTACATCACTCAGCCGAAAACAGTTAAATAACCTCTAATTATATTGTAATAAATGTCATACCGTCTTGAAGTTTTGGGAACCCATCTCGGTCGAGATTTTAGTCGGAAATACGATGAGAAAATACTGGAAAACCTCGTATATTAGTTCTTTGCCTCCAAACAGCGAATACGCAGCCACATAACATCGTCAGGACCGACCGATGTGCTCCCGCGAGGCAAATTACGAAAATNGTATCGTTCTGCTCTTCGATTGCTGCAGTATTCGCTTGCGGTTCAAGAACATGATCAGTATCTTCCTCCGCCACCTCATCATTAACGGGTTCCGTGGTAACATTGTTCATCCGGGTTTTCCTTTGGGCCTCAACTTGCTCTAATTGAGCGATTAAAGTACGCCTTCGCTCTTCCAATTCTTCATCGGTTTCCTTTTGATCCGCAGATCTAGAATGCATAGGTGGCGAAAGGCTGGCATTATTACGGACTGCAACTCGGCCAACTCTAGCAAATTCATGATACTTAGATAAACACTGACGTTGAGGAGGATAAAAACTAGGTACCCTTCCGATGAAAACCTACTCCGGGAGGGTCGAACAGTGACATTTTGGGCAGAGGGCTCCTCCACGGTTGACAATCGAGCCCCCGGTAACGCAGCAACCCCATCTTTCGCCTGAGGATTAGGGTCTACCTCAATCTCTTCATCAGAATTCCGAATAGTCATGATAATAGAAATCCAAACTCAACAATAAAGCTCTCAATGGGATAAAATCTTGGGTCCCCACGGATGGCGCAAAACTGATCTCGTCTAATAATTTTTTAGAGTGTTTCTTTATGATCAGTCAATTTTTAATGACTCGAAATTTAATTGTTGTGGGGACACGAGCGATATACGAGGTTGGGCCCACAATGTGTGAGCTTACGTCCTCGGGAGAGCGAAACTCCACCTTGATTTCCACTATAATAATCACAGGATACGAGTACAATGAGGTGATAATAATAATCCAGATGAAAACGGCTCGAAAAACGATCGAAAGCACTCCGTCAAGCCCGAAAGGTGCGTAGTCGCGAGTTGTGGTCAACAACTCACGAATGGGCAAAGCAACAACTCGCGAACATGATCAGGGCAACAACTCGCGAATGCAGACTGGGGTGACAATAAGTCGCGAGTGCGGGCAGCAGAGCGATAACTCACGAGTGCAAAAATAGGTCGCGATTACGAGCAATAAGTCGCGGGTGCGGGATGAAAAGCAACAAGTCGCGGCTCAGGCAGAAACGAGTAGCGAATGACAACAAGTCGCGGCTCTACAGTGTGTATAATAGCAATACTTTGCCTTGGGAAACATGATAACAGTTTGAAACCCTCCAAATGCACTGTGGCTTGTATTTATAGAGAAATCCAGCTCAATTTCGCTTACTTGAGTCCATGAGCCCAGTTTTACTTCACTTAGCCCAAAACACTTAAATAACCTCTAATTATATTGTAATAAATGCCATACCGTCTTGAAGTTTCGGGAACCCATCCCGGTCGAGATTTTAGTAGGAAATACGATGAGAAAATACCGAAAAACCTTGTATATTAGTTCCTTGCCTCCAAACAGTGAATACGCAGCCACATAACATCGTTGCGCCCGACCGATGTGCTCCCAGGTGTCAAATTACGAAAATACCCCTGGCCTCGTCCGGGGCCGAGATAACCCAAAACATCTCAAAACACTTACATAAGCTTTATACGGGGCCCATTGAGCCTAAATTACGAGAATATCCCCTGAGAACACCTAGCGATAGACATTTTAAAATACCGAAAATATTACATAGCCACGTCGGACGAGCCCCCTGGAAAGGATAAATACAAGAGAATATACCCGGGTAATATCACCGTGTAATTAATACTTGGGCTGTTTATCGGTCACGTGGTTTTTCTGGTTTTGGGTTTCCACGGTAAATGTTGCATCTTTTACATTTATTCATTTACATTTGGTTCTAATCACATTAATTCGATCCGACCCCAGATAACGGGAATTCTTTTCTTCTCCGGGAAGGAGGGAATTTTCCCAACACTCTAGTCAATGTAAGTCTTGTACACCCATTTGGATCTTGCATCGATAGCATTGTGGGAAAATAATGTTCCTCTAGATAGCAAGAATTCGGATTTAAACATGACAGTTTAAATTTTCTCCATAGTTTTCTATCCTTAATTACCATCAAAGCATGTCTCCTTGTTAGCATAAAAACTGAGAACCCACACAGAACTCATCGAATCGTACTTCATGCATCATCATGTTATCCCCCTGGCATTGAACCGATCCCATAAAATGCGCTCATTGTTAAGAATCGCAATATNAACGCAAAGGGATCAACTATCACGAAACAATTGCACTAGTTACAAAGATTGTTATCGTAAGAGCACTGTTGGATGCGTCGTTGCAAGAAACTTGACAATTAATCAAATGGATGCTAATAATGCATTTCTACATAGTAATCTTGAAGAAGAAGTTTATATCAAGTTGCATCTGGGTTTCTCTTCTTAAGAAGATAATCGAGTATGCAGATATATATAATCTCTTTATGGACTAAAACAAGCTTTTTGGTGTTGGTTCAAAAAATTATCCAACGCACTTCTAGAATGCAAATTTGTACAATCTCTTATGGACTCTTCTTTGCTTACTTAGTCTCGTGATTTGCATGTCTTGGTTTATGTAGATGATTTGATGATCAACGAAAACAGTGACAGAGCAGTAAATAAGTTTAAAAAGCAATTGAGCATCAAGTTTCACATGAAAGATATATGAAGATTGAAGTCTTTTCATGGTATTGAGTTAGCTTGAAATCAGAAGTATGAATCTAAGTCAACGAAAATACACTTTTGATATTATTTCTGAAGTGTGACTCTTTGGAGCCAAACCAATGGCCAGACATATTGAGCAAAATCACACCATATGAAAGGCAATAGAGAAGCTTCCCAACCAATGTTTGGTTGGACGCCTGATATACTTTGTCATGCTCTTCTACATCTAATCAAATTTATTAGTTTAATTTATTACACCTAATTTACCTAATACGAAGGCATAATATCTGCCCTAAAAATTAAAACACAAGGCTCTACATAACACTTGTATATAATATTATTCATTCATTCATACACAACTTAAACTAATTTACATAGTACTATATTAATTCACTAATCTATATACAATATAAATCTGAACCAAAGTTCATACAAAATAACTAGGAAAACTGCTCCTTATCATGATTAGATCGTGGTAGCGTCTAATTTATTGCTCATCTTCACTACCTGCATAATAGTATTTCATTGAGTGTTCATGAGAGTAATAGAACAAACAAGCATTATAATAATGAAAGACATGCATCACATAAGCATGAAATTTAACACATAACACATAAACATAAGCATATAATTTGCAGACTGTTAAATTTACCAGCATAACAGTCCCAACCTATGCCTTAATCAATGGCTTACGCATCACCAAGAATCAAGGAACATAAGTCAAGAGTCGCCTAGTATCAGAAATGGGCAGAAAGTGCGACCAATTTATCGACATTTCAACTTTCAGCCATACTCACTCTTTAACATAAATTTTTTCGATGTGATAAAATAACTGAAACATATAATCTAGATCATAATATCACTGAAACCATGCTCCTGGCATGTTGTGAGAGTTGTGCGTCCACATACTCTCGAATTTTCACATAACATCACATAAAGATATACATATGCTGATTTTTTTCTGAAAAACTGCACAACAGTCTGTCGACACTATAAATCCATGCGTTTTTTAGAGCTCAAACGACATCTAAAAATTACATAAAAATACTCATTTGAAAGTTGATTTAATGTTCTAAAAACTCATAAAAGAGATCAGTTTCAAAAGATATCTCTAAACATGCGAAAAATACCTACAACATGATGTCGTATGTGCAGCGATAAAACTATACTGATTCTGTAAAACGTAAAATAACTTACTTGTCTGATTTCAGTTTTCATAAAATTTAAAATTCCTCTGAAATTAGACACAGTTTTTTATACATGTAAAAATCATTATCATACTACATCTATAGAAATAACAAAAAAAATCGTAACATAGAATAGTAACATGAATGCACATGTAGTTAACCTACATGTTTCTATCAATCATTTCACTCATCTTCGGTTTCTTAATGATTTCCCTCGTCTATTAAACATGTTGTAAAACCGTCCTTAGAACCATAATCAAGTCCCAACAACCTAAAACATGATTTTCTCCACTCACTCACAAAAATAGGCTACTTGAGTTTGGCAGCTGAATTTTTCTTTTTTGATGTTCTTACTACGGTTTGAAGCTTATATGAAGTGTCTAAAACACATTAGTTTAGCATGTATATCCCTTAGCAAGTCAATTGATACATGGAGATCAGTCTATCAAGTATCCAATAGTAAGATGCCAACTCAAATTTAATGAAATATGGTGTCTTCCCATGTCTTAGAAACTAATGATTGTTAGCTTTATTTTATTTATGGTCCATGAGTCATAATGTAATTTTAATTAAATTGATTATTTTTCAATTTAGTAGTTTATGTTGATGGTATGTAATACAATTACAATATTTTACATATGAGAAAATCTCTTCGTCTATCCACTTATGTATAGCATTTATTATCCATCAAATATTTCTTAATAAATGATAATTAAATGAATAGATAATGTTTATGTAAGTTAAAAAAAGTTATTGTTGGATAAACTTTATAGTTATTATATATATTAATCTTCATTCATTTTGTATAGTGTTGTGGTTCAAACTTCAGTAAAGAGTACAAATACTTTTCTCTTGACAATATGACTATAAATTCTTATAAGTTTTGTATTCTCATTTTATGATGAATATGTTGGCAAGATTATTTATTTCAATATGTCAATTTTTTTATTTGAATAAACCATATTCTTTCCATAATTAGTAGTACAAACCTAGACTAGACAGAACTAGAGACCCTAGTTAATAAAAAGAGTATGTACTAGGCATTAATCTTTTACCGCAGTTACAGTTGCTCCAATGGGGTTTTCTCATTTCACCCAGTAGCTCACTGCATTAACCTTTTCCACTTCACCAAATTTTTGCTCTTACCCTCCCCTGAAACCCTAGTTTCACTTCATTTATAATGCTGGATAAAAGTAATACTTGGAGTCCAACATTCAATACTATATATTACATATTTTTATTGAGAAGAAAACTAAGTGGGTGATATATGATGTATTCAAGACGTATGATCGATTATGTAAAAAGAAACACAATGGAAAAACTCATGGAAAACAGAAATAGTATTACATCAGAGATGAAGGGTGAATTATTAATTCTATTGATAAGAATAAACAAAGAGTTTTTGACATAATAAAAGACAATAATTTTACATTACATTTATATCATTGCAAAACAGTGTAACTTAAACTAGAATTGCTAACATTAAGGAGCATTATTAATACATTTTGTAAGTGTTGATGAATCATCTAATATATTATTTGATTGGTTATAATGAAATGACAATTTGGAAATAATTTTTCCTCTACTTAATGAATTCAAGGCAGGGCTACAAGTGGAGTATTAAAGTACATATTTTCATTAAAACTTCGCCTTCTTTACAAATCAAAATGAACCACAACTAACTGCCAAGGACTTCAAATCATTGAATGCAGCAAAAGGGTGGAATTTATTTGTAATTATATTCTTCTAACTTGAAAGGAATGAGACAGAAAGAAGTTGCAGGGTTCAAGATTTTTGATGGTGAAACAACTTTGAACTAGCAAAGGTAAAAGAAGAGAATGTTGAAATATAACTTGAATTAATAAAATAAAATAAAATAAAGTAAAGTAAAGCTTAGATGATGAAATAGTATAGTTTCTAGAAGTTAAAGTTAAGTTTATTAGATTGAAAAGTTGTGACTTTTATGAAAAGTCATGTTTTTTAATGTAGTAACTTCTTAGGATTAGTATTTCTATATGTATGTGTTATTCTAATGTTTAAATGAGAGATGAACATTGGATTAAATAAAGAAAAAGTTTTCGTCTAATTGTTTTAATAAGATTTTGAACAACATCTAGAGAAAGGGGTAGGGTAATGAGCAGACGCTGTACTTGTATTCACAATAAAGTGAGGTTGGATTAAGATACTGCCAGTGGATTAGCTTTCTGAAGAAATACACAAATATAATATTGAATAAGGAACACAAATGATCTCCGTGGAAATACTTGTTACTCAATAGAGCAACGAATTTTATTGACTGAAAGATGCACAATACAATCACTGTAATGAGTACTTACACATAAACAACAAAATTTAAAGAACAAGAAATGATTCAGATGGTCATAAACTTATTAGTGGCATTATTTAAGATGAATGGGAGATTCTTTGCCTTCTTCCTAAACCATCAAGATCACATTTATTGAATTTCCACAAATCTTGCAAATATCTAGTCTTGACCCGTTGATCATCCTCTTTCCTTGTTTGTGAGATTAGTTTCAACTTCAACACTTTCTCCACCGTAAAAATTAACTGTTCCTACATGTTGAGGTCCTTGGTCGTATAATATTCCGGTGAAATTGTGACCCTCGATAGTGACTGAAGTTTGGTATGCAAGTTGATCCATCATGTTATCATATGAACTCACTCTCAGCACCCGGAACAACGCCGGAAAATCAGTTCTCCCGGAAAATCTCTCCCTTAAAGCCCACAGAATATCAAGTAGAGGTGCACTATGCTTAGGGTTTTGTCATTTTTAAAAGAGAAATGAATCATTTTTGTGAAGTGGTTTCTGCTATATATGGAGCACACAGGAAAGAGAGTAAAATCAAGCAACACTTTTTTCTACCTGATAAATCAGCCTGGTTTTGTCTGCATCTTTTAAAATTGCGTCCATTATGCAAATCCACTGTATTGTTGCCCGTGACATGCTGATTCTAGTGCATCACAAAGTGTCTGGGGCGGCGTTGCCCTGCCACAACGCACGTACTTTTGACGTGAGTTTGACAACGGAACTTTTGGTTTCTGCAGCAAGTTCTGCATCTCAATGGTCGCAGTCTTTCTTTGCTTGATTTCCACAGGCTTTGATGAAATGAAAGATGAAAGAATGTTAAGATTCTGAGTTTGGGAGAACAACAGTGTTAAAGCAGAAGAAAGAAAATACAGGGAAGCAAGAATACTTAACCTTTTTTGTTTTTGCGTCGTCTGTCGCCTCTTTCCTTTGATTGTGCAGGTTGAGCGTAGATGGAGAATGTCAAAGTTGAACGAAGGNCGATTATTTACGAGTAATAGTTATTTTAGGATTTCGGAAAAGAGCGGTGGACAATGTACAAAGTAAATGTAAGTGGAGTAAACACAATAAATTAGGGAAAGGTTCACGTATAGGAATTTAAAGTAAAGTCACAATGAAAAAATAAGAGTGTAAGAGTAAAAAGGAGACGACTCGGGGCAAGGTGGGAACACCGATCCCGACACCGTATTCATGAGCATGGTCAGCCACAGGTATGACATGTCTTAGAGAGGAATACATAAATTCCTAGAGATGGGATTTGTACATACCACAGGGTCGAACGGAACTGTATTAGAACGGGGTAGCGCCTGGGTCTCTACCCTGGGAAGCCAAGCATATACTCTCGTCGGGTTGGCTAACAACTAACGATCAGGTTGGGCGAGACATGTCACCAAACATATAAAAGTCGACTATGGTAGAAACTAGAAATGAATAGAAAGAGAGGAACGGAAAAGATAAAGAATGAGAAAAAGAAAAAGAGAGAAGAAATAGAAGATAAGGAGCAAAAAAAAGACATAAAGAAAAGAAGAAAGAGTCTAGTTTTCTTTTGAAATTGAGAAATTTCTTTTAATACATTGTGATCGTTTTACAGATTTTGTAAGTGTCGAGTTGGAGACTTAGATAATGAGAGCAGAGGTCGTCGGTCGTCAACTTTTTGAGTCAATTCTTTTGTCTTTTGAATTAGGGTAGACGTTGTTTGTTAGACTTATGCTACCCTTCTCACGTTTCATAACTACATTTTAATTAAATGTCTCGTCAAATTTCGGTGGCGCACGGAAATCTATCTAGGCTGGGATTACGGGTGTTACAAGCAAGACTTGAAGAGTCTTCATTCTCCATGACATCTATTAAGCTGAACGCATCTTCACAGGTTCGGATTCTGAAGCTAAAGTGTCTCAATTCCAACTCAAGTTTTCATCAATTTCCATGCTTCTAATAACATATACCTTAAGCATTTTAGTATTTAACACATGAAAACCTTTACAACTTGCACCATATCCAACAAAAATGCTTATTTCAACTTTGTCTCTCTTTTCATAGAGTACATGAGTATATCACATACTGATGATCTTGTGTTAAAACATTTGTGGTGTTTTTGATCAGTCAAATTTTTTTTTTTAAGACACGAGAAATTACGAGGTTGGGCCCACAATGTGTGGGCTTACGTCCTCGGCAGAGCGAAGCTCTACTTGTATGTTTCACTATGATCAAAAGGTCACAATTACAAAATATATCTTCTTTCTGACAAAAGTAAGTAATGTAGTCTCGATCTGGGACAAAAAATGAGCTCGATATTGGAAACCGACACAAAAGTGCAGAAATCACTATTCACTCGAAATATTATCGCGAAAATAGCCCTTTGTATGCAAACTATCGCGGATTTTGATGTTCCTGAGAAAATTGCCGCGAATTTGATTTCCTGAGCAATGTTATCGCGGAATTCGAACTTGAAAACAAATTGTCGTGGATTTGAAGCCAATAAG
>RWGZ01000654.1:116325-137004 GCA_009725065.1 Utricularia reniformis
GAGGTTGGCCTCCAACTGATTCATCCGAGCGTCATTTTGTTCAATCTTGTTACTCAACTCTCGAAACTTTGATTCGATCAAATTCCCAATCCTTTGCAGAGTAAAAGTTTGCTCTCCCCCCAGTGTAACAGATGGTGCTCGGGGATTTCGAGCGGGGGCTATATCCTCAGCAGTGACTCCATCATCAACAGGCTCAAGGACAACATTACTCTTTCGAGACCTTCGGGCCTCCACTTCTTCCAACTGAGCAATTAGAATGCGTCTTCGCTCCTCCAAAACTTCATCCTCATTATTATGATCTAGAGATTCTAGATCGACACGTTGCCCGTGAACAGAGGCAAGGCATACTCCGCATAAGTCAATTCTCACTAAATTCATAAGATATAAGCCTGTCGATGAACATGCGTCGTAGCATCTTTCGGATGCAAGATTACGAAAATACCCTTGGAGCCACTCCGACTCGTAATTATCCGAAAATAGTCACGTCTCCTTCGGAAACTTCCCATGCGGTCTCCAGGTGCCCAAAGCCAATAACAATATATCAGATTACAGAAAATACCACAGTTGGCGTACCGATTGGACCCGGGGGTGTCCAAATTACGAAAATACCCCCGACGCCATTTCAACCCGAAATAAAATTAGAATACCTTGGGGAACGTGCCAAAAGGTTCACGGGGTATGCGAATTACTAAAATATCCCCGGGTAATATCAACTGCCAAACACTCTCAGGTTATTGAGAGATGGTTTGGTATTGTTTAAAGCTTCAAATGGAGTCTTGTCTTTTAAAGACTTGGTTTGAAGTGGGTTTTGTAGATAGCACGAAGTATTGATTGTTTCTACCCACATATATTTGGACGCTTCTTTTGAAGAAGACATTTGGCCATATTGAGGAGGGTGCGGTTTTTCCTTTTAGCGATTCCATTTTTATGTCTATTAAATGGAACTGTGAACTGATGTTTTATTCCATGAAGATCCACGATTGATTGAACTGTACCAAACTTGTATTCAATTACATTATCCATTCTTAATATCTTGATCACTGCTCCAAGTTATTTTTCTTAAGTTGATTTGAACAGTTGAAACACTCCAAATGCATTGATCTTGTTAGTAAGAAAGTAGGACCAATAATAACGACTAATGTCATTGTTCATATAATAGAGGCAACCACTGAGTGAGGCTATTGACATGGGACGACATAAGTCGGAATCTATAAGTTGAAGATTCTAAGTTGCCCTCCACGAGACACTAGTGGGAAATAGTTTCTTGGACATCTTTCCACGATAGTAAATTTCAAATATATCATAAATGTGAGCTAATTAAGGAAAATTATGAGCTAAGGGGACTTTAGTTAAGCTTGAAAGTCTTGAAGAGCCGATGTGTCCTGTCCTTTGGTGCCATAGGAGACATGTGATTTCAGCTATTGTTAGGCATACCATAGGGGTGTTCGTGGATGGATAATAAAAGTAATTTTGAGTCACACTGTGAAAAGTTGTTGTCCTCTTGGATGGAAAACTTCACAACAATCGTTGTAGAAAGATAATTTTAATCTTGATTTTACTAATTGTTTAATGCTCATTAGATAGTAGCCTAAGTATAGAATGTAGAGAACACTATCTAGTTCTATTTCTCCCAGCTTGATGGAACCTTTGCCCTAGACAGAGAGCAATCGTTTATCACCAATCTCTACACCTCCACCAACCACTTGTTTGAGTTTGGTAAATAAATTCTTGTTTCTAATCATATGATTTGAGCAAATACTATCCAACATCCATACATTGTTGATAGTTTGGGCTCTTAGACATTTCTTATCGCTCAAGAGAGTCACATCACACTTGTAACTTGCCTGAGCTACTAGGGCAGTGTCCACAACTTCAAGTTCATCCTCATCCTCATCTTCATGTTGTTTCCTGTGTGACATGAGCTTTTTCTCGATTGTTACAGCCCTTAGACACATGGCCATTGCTTTTGCACACATCACAAAAGTCACTTGAACGAAATAAGTTATCATTTTCTTTATGGTTTGTTTCTTGCAATAACGACATGGAAGAAATTTCTTGGCTGCGTATATTTTGAGTGTGTTGGCCATCATGGCAGCATCATCTAGTTTGATTCCAAATGTTAGCTTCTTATTCTTGGATATGGATGTCCACTTTAGTTCAAAAGAAAGTAAGGAATCATTCAGTTCATTTCCTGTCAGTTGAGTTGTAAGATCGCCATGGATGGATTCAAGGGACGAAATTTTCAACACATTTATAAAGTGTCTTTTCTAACTAACATTGTCTTCTCAAGAACACATTTGTGAAGTGTAAGAACACATTCAATGGAGATTTTAGACAATGTCATTAATAGAAATTCAGGATTCAATGGGTTGGGAAGAGTGTCGGTGTAGCCCAGTTCATAAGAGAAGTGAATCATATTGAAAAGGCTTGGGCCAAGTCAATTACTCATGATATCACTTCCGTTATAAATTAGAAGATTTATATTTCCACAACTGATGTGGAACGATATTTCTACACTCCTCTTCATGTCGAACTAGCCTTGGTCCGGTTCAAACTTGCTTCAATATGCTCGGTAGTGCTCGAATCATAGGTCGATCTATTTTTTTTGCCTAAGTCCGATGTGCTTTTCTACCAGAGTTTTTTTTGTCTAAATTGGTCATTCTATTCATAATTCAATGGGCCAGAAGAGTGTCGGTGTAGCGCACTTCATAAGACAAGTGAATCAAATTGATAATGATTTGGTCAAACTAATTAATCACGATATCACATCTCTTATAAATTTGAAGATTTATATTTCCACAACCGATGTGGGACAATATTTCAAACAATTATCACAACACTCATCATACATATGGCTGAAACTTACATAAATTAAGCAAGTTTTTGAAATGCATAGAAGCAATACAAACTATCCTAAACATAAATTAACAACATAACAAATAACAAATATTGAGGGATCTTGTTAATCATAAAAATGGCTTTTTAGAGGTCAGACATTGCCCTACTACTTCTGCATTTATCATATCTTCTGTCTAAGTATTTTAAGCACATCAATTTCTCCAACTTTGTTCGTCAGTTGAATACTTACGTACGTTAGTTTCTTTACTTATCGAGTATATTTATATTTGTTTCCGAGGCATTTTTGGTTTATGTTGATTATCTGTTGTTGTTGGCCTAGGATTCATATACATGTATGGTATTGTGCTGCATATTGATTTCATCAGCCATTTGATGAAAATTTGAAAAAGAATTGAGGATTTTTTGCTACTATCTAATATTGATTAGTTCTTAGGGTATTCTTTTAGAAATGGAGAATTGTTTATGAGGGCTTTATGAAAATTGATCAAGATAGATGGGAGTTTGGAAATGGAGGGTTTTACAGAAGGCATAAGGATTTGCTCAAGAGCATTAATAGGCGCGTAAATCTTCCCAAGTCCATAAGCCATCTATTTCATCTTCCATTGATCATGAAAAGTTTGGGATGGTGTAAGTATTGAGGGTTGCATATTCGCCAATACATACATCTGCAATCCAAGTGATACCGAAACGAGAAGAAAGTATTCGACGATAAGGAAACTTTGAAGTACTTTAAAAAACTTTGTTTTGAATAGATGAAAACTTTTCGTCTATTAAAACTTTGAAAGTATTATTGTATGAAATCATTTTGGCTATTAAAAGGCAAGACATGCATGCAAAAACAACATAAGTCACATGCAACATCAAAATAAATTTTTTATTTGCTTTAGTAATTTATGTCATAAAACTTAAAAGTTAATGAATCTAATTTGTAATTGACGGAAAGCGTCAAAATAAATTTCAATAAACATTCAGATGAAAATTTCAACAATAAAGTTTCAAACTTTAATATACAATTTTTGGCGTTCGGTAGAATATTGGTCAACAGATCAACGTATAGCGAAAATCAATTTCTTGTCATTTATGTTCCAAAAGCAATTTTCGTGCATATCCGTATATAGTATAATAATTGGTATAGTGTAAATCATATACATACATATCGGACTTTAATAAAATCATGTTCTTTCATTGGTAACTAAATTTGTCAAATTACATAACTGGACCAAATAAGTCATTCAAAAGCTTGGGAACTAAAATTGCTGTCTTACAAACTTTGGGGATTATTAACGTTGTTAGGGACTAAATTTGACAAAATCTCAAAATTTTGATGACCATATTTGCGTAATCTTACATTAAGAACCAATTATACCACACACAAAAGAATTTTGGGGACTAATTTTACCAAAAAACTAATAGTTTGGATATCACTTTTGCCAACATCAAATTTTGTGAACTCATTTTGACAAAATTTATAAAGTTTGTGAACCAAAATTGTCATATCCCAAACTATGATAACCAAAAATGTCTTTCCCCTTTAATGTTTCTAGGAATTTGTCAGTTTGTTGCATTCACAACAAACTTTGCAAGTCATAGCAAACTATTTGTAGAAAAAAATTTGGTGTAGGTTTCAGTTATTTGAGGCTGTGATGGTAGAAAACATATATCATGTTTGGATGCGCATATTCCATGACGCGTTTACGAGATTTCAACTAGGTAAAAATAGATGACATATTTCCAACACGTCTAAACATGAATATATAATATCTATGTGATTTGTTCATTATAAATAATAAATTAATGAAACTATAAGTGATAATAATATTTTACAATAAAAAATTGTTGATATAATAAATAAAAACATATAATTATAACACATTAAATATTGAAAATTATACATGAATTTAAAATTATGTAGTGTATAATTATATATTTAAGACATATTACAAAGTAATTTAAACATTTTTTAAGTAATAATTAGTAATAAAAAAATATAATATCGAATTCGCCAATGGAATAAAATNTATGGGCGTACCGATTGGGCCCGGGGATGTCCATACAATTACGAAAATACCAGTGGGCGTACCGATTGGACCCGGGGATGTCCAAATTACGAAAATACCCCCGACACCATTTCAACCCGAAATAAAATTGGAATACCTTGGGGAACGTGCCAAAAGGTTCCCGGGGTATGTGAATTACTAAAATATCCCCGGGTAATATCACTATCCATGAAAAAATCCAGAGAAATGGGTACATTTCACTGTGCACATAACATTGTGCGCGGCTGATTTCATCAACATGCTTGGATACATCATCGGCTAGTTGACTAGTATACTTGGAAGAATTTTCGATCTGATTTTATATGTTCTATATGTTTATCATGTAAAACATTTAGGAGCAATTGGAGGATTTGGTCCAACTAGGATTACATTCGGTAACGAGTGAGCGACAAGGATTTTGGGATGGAACGATGGGCAAAGTACGAAGCAAAAGT
Organism: Utricularia reniformis; assembly: GCA_009725065.1. NCBI lineage: Eukaryota > Viridiplantae > Streptophyta > Magnoliopsida > Lamiales > Lentibulariaceae > Utricularia > Utricularia reniformis. The sequence continues at coordinate 121,676 of RWGZ01000654.1, forward strand.
AAGCAGAGGTAACTCAATATAGTAAGGGAAGATTCCAATATAAGAAACGGAGAGGATCCATAACAAGAAAGTAAAGTTTCAGAACAAAAAGAATAAGTGTATCGAGGTAAGGAAGGATGAACCATCCCACCAAAGAAGAGCATGCCTGATGAAGGAAACGATAAGTTCCAAAATGGAAAAGTACGTACAGAATGGATAGAACGAACACGAGTGAGAAAATTGGTAGCGACTGAGTACTTATTCCGGGTAGAGAAGCATACGACTCATCGAGTCAACCAACATCTAACGGTTGACTTGGCTAGACATGTACCGAGCATGTTACACTCGGCAACAGTAAGACTGAATGACAATGGAAAGAAAAGAAAGTTAAAATAAATTGGTAGTAAAATACGAACGAATAATGCTAATGACTTTTACGTTGCGTGTTATCTTTTATTACTATGTTAATGTGATGACAATTAGTGTGTGTGATGTTTTCTTTAACATTATGACCGTTTGACAGACTTTATAGGTGACGAGATGGGGAAGTGAGATGGATGGTAAAGAGGTTGTCGGTTTTTAGATGTTAGAGTTCGTTCCTTTTAAACCTTTAAAGTTCGCATTGTTAAACTTTGACTTGTTTTTTCTTTTATTCTAGAACATGTTTTAAATTAAATTGCATGATCAAATTAATTCTCTAGATTCGGCTAAGCTGGGTTCAGTGTAAATACAATTTTCGCTAGTTATGCAACCGATTATTTTAGTTACTGCTTCTGGTCAGAAGGAAATAAAATAATTAGTTCTTTCTACGCTAAATTCAAAGAAATAAAATTTACAAGGATACTAACGCAAAGACTAAGGAGAAGTCTACCGGGGTAATAGTAGTCATACCCTCAAGTGGGAGCAGTGGATTACCGGATCGATCTGATATCGATCAGCATACTGAAGACCAGTCGATAGATGACAATATCGAATAAGTCACTCATGTTTTGAGGCGGTTGAACAGGGAAAGGAGATTACCTGATCGGTATACTCCTTCAATGCATCGCACATTGTTGACAGACAATGGAGAGCTAGAGAATTTCCAAGAGGCTGTTGAATCTCGTGAGAATGAAAAGTTGAAGCTTGCTATGAAGGACGGGATGATGTCTTTGTTGAAGAACAAGACTTGGATCTTCAAAGCACTATCAAAGGGACATCGGGTCTTATTCAACGGGTGGATCTTTAGAGTAATCATGAGGAAGATTGTTCCACTTCTTGCAGAAGAAATGAATTGACTATTCTAATGTATTTTCATCGGTAATCAAGATGACAACAATGAGAGTAATTTTGAGTATACTGGTTGCAAAGAATCTCCATCATGAGTAGATATGTGAAAAAATTGCTTTCCTTCATGGTGATAGAGGATGAAATTTAAATGACACAACCCGAGGAGTTCAATGTGAATGGTAATAAAATCTAGTATGGAAGATGGTGAAGAGCTTGTATGGATTGAAACAAACTCATCGTTAGTGGTACTTAAGGTTTAATTCCTTAATGATCATAGGATTCAAAAGATGCGAGACAATCAATTTTTGTTATCTCTAAAGAGGCAAAAATATATATGTAATCCTAATACGGTATGTCGATGGCATGTTGATCGTAGGGCGTGACATGTATGAGATAAAACGATTCATGCGAGAGTTGTCCGAAGAATTCGAGATAAAGGACTTGGGATTGGTCAACCAAATTATTGGAATGAGAATCTCGAGAGATTTACTGAATGGTACACTTATCTTGTCCTATGGAAAATACATTGTGATATTACCCGGGAATATTCTCTTGTGTTTATTCTCACCCGGGAGCTCGTCTAACTTGGTTATTGGTATTTTCGGTATTTTCATCGGATGGCATTCTCAAGCGGTATTCTCGTAATTCTGGTTTGTTGAGCGACGTATAAAGCCTCTGAAAGCATTTTGAGGTATTTCGGGCCATTTCGACCCCGGACGAAGCCAGGGGTATTTTCGTCATTTGCCACCGGGAGTGCACCGTTCAGGTGCAATGATGTTGTATGGCTGCGAATTCGCTATCTAAAAGCAAAGGATCAATATACGAGGTTCTCGGGAATTTTCTGATCGCATTTCCGACTAATATCTTGTTCGGGTTGGTTCCCGAGGCTTCGAGATCTACATGGCATTTATTATGCCATAATTAATAATATTTAATCATTTTGGGGTTAAGTGAGGTGGACTATGTTTATGGGCCCAAGANATACTAAGCAATTCAAAGCCACAGGACGCATCCACCATCATGTCAATGGCCGGCAGCGGATACGGATCCTTCGGGCATGCTTTATTTAAGTCAGTAAAATCGATGCAAACTCTCCAGCCACCACTCGTCTTTGGGACCACCACTGGATTTGCGACCCAATCCGTGTATCTAACAGGCTCTATGAATCCTGCCTGCAGCAAACTTTCCACCTCCTCATCAATCGCCCTTTCTTTCTCAGGGGAAAACTTCCTCTTCTTCTGATGAACTGGTCGCACATATGGGTTAACATTGAGTCTATGAGAACAGACTTGGGGATCAACCCCCACATAATCCTGATAAGACCAAGCAAAAACATCTACATTACTTTGCAAAACAGAAATTACCTCCTTCTTAACCTCTGGTGACAACTCGGAACAGATAGTCACTGTCTTTTCAAGATTGCCGGGAAATAAAGGCACTGTCTTGATTCCCAAAGGCTCCATCTTCATGTCGTTCTCTTTAAACTTCCTAAGAGAGGGTCCGTCATTTGTTTCAATAGTTTCATCAGACGAGAATTCCACCATACAAACATGTGACTTTGCTTTCGATCCATCCATACCACTCCTGCACATTACATTATAACATGATCGCGCCAGTTCCTGATCTCCCTTCATCTTCCCAACCCCTAATTGTGTTGGGAACTTCATCATCAAATGCAGTTGAGACACCACAGCTCCGAATAAGTTTAAACAATTTCTCCCCATGATTGCATTATATGGGAGTATAGGGAGATCCACCACCACAAACTCCACCATCAAAGTTCTTGATATTTCGGGATTGCCCAAAATCACCGGCAGAAAAACAGATCCCTCAGCCGCAACAACGCTATTATTAAAACCAACTAGTTTCGTGTGCACAGGTTGGAGTTGGGTGGTTCCTTTCAGTGCAATTTGTTCAAAGGCCGCAAGAGTCCATATGTTGGTAGCAGCCCCGGTGTCAACTAACACTCGAGAAATAGGATGATTCGCAATAATAGGAGAGACAACCAATGCATCATCTTGTGGGGAGAAAACCCCAGATAAATCCTCAGGTCCGAAAGAGATCGTCATCTTGTCCAAGTCCGTCAACTGGACCGTGTTAATTTCCATGAATCGCCCCTGCTGGTGTAGGGCCTGAAAGGAACGTTTACGGGCGCGATTCGAATCGCCGACGCTTTTTCCCCCCGCGATAGTCATAATATTGGGGCCTTGGTTGCCCCATCTTGGTTGGGCATTTTCAACATTCAAAATAGGTTGACCCTGGTTAGGGCCAACCGGAGGAGGAGGCAATGCTTGCTGATTCACGGGGGCTGGTGGATAAGCTTCATATCCGTACCCCTGCTGATTTCTTTGCGGCTGATGCCTACCGCGGCCACGATAGTTGTTTCCTTTCCTTCCTCCTCTCTGATTTTGTCTGCCACCATTAAAGAATCCTCTCTGGCCACCTCCTTGACGCTGGCCACGCTGTCCTCCGTATCCACGTCCTCTTTCATTTGGCCGTGGTGCGTCGGCCCTTGGGGGTTTGGGTGCCGTCCCCTCCGGAATACTTATATCGATTTTTCCCAGTTTAGACTCGGGTAGAGCCTCCACAATGCTGATCAGTTCATCAAGCTGACCCAATTCTAACAACCTTTATACCTCGGACATTAACTCCCGGCAATCATTGGTTGCGTGCCCGAAACTCCGATGGAAGCGACAAAATACTTGGGATTCGTAAGTCCCCGGTGTTGGTTCATGCAAAGGAGGAGGATAACGAAATGAACCTGCCTTCTTTTGCTCGATAATCGCAAAAATATGCTCATAATTGTATGTGGGAAATGCTCTCAACTTCGGTTTTGCAGGTGGGCGGTGTTACGGACGGCAACTCGGCCAACTCGTGCGAATTCATAACATTTGGACAAACATTCGCGTGACCGAGGATAAAAACTTGGTTCCCTTCCGGATGAAAACCCGCTCCGGGAGGGCCGAATAGTCACATTTTGAGCAGGGGGCTCCTCCAGAACTGACGACCGAGCCCCCGGTAACACAACAAAATCATCATTAATTTGAGGAATAGGATCCGCCTCAAATTCTTCGTCAAAAGTATCTTCATTCGAATTCCGAATAGTCATGATAATAGAAATCCGAACTCAGCAATAAAGCTCTCAATGGGATAAAAATCTCGAGTTCCCCACAGACGGCGCCAAACTGATCTAGTCTAAAAATATGTTGGGTATTTATTTTTAGATCAGTCAATTTATAATTTACTCGTAATTTATATTGTTGTGGGGATAAGAGCGATATACGAGGTTGGGTCCACAATGTGTGAGCTTACGTCCTCGGGAGAGCGAAGCTCTACCTTGGTTTTCAGTATAATAATCAAAGGATACAAGTACAATCATGACATAATGATAATCTGATATTACCCGGGTATATTCTCTTGTATTTATCCTTACCCGGGGGCTCATCCGACGTAGGACCACTGGTCGTGGGTGGTCACCGGTCGCGACTGGTTGAACTAGCCACTGGTCGCGACTGGTGCTGTTTTGTCGCGGATAAAGGCTGGTCGCGACTAGGTGAGTCAAGTCGCGGCTGGGTGGGTTTGGTCGCGAGTCTGGGGTCAGGTTTTGCCTTGGGAAGCGTAAAAAAATCCGAATCCTTTCTCAATGCCTTGGGGCTCCTATTTATAGTGAAATTCAGCCCAAGAACCATTCACTTGAGCCCATAAGCCTAGTTCACTTCACTTAGCCCAAAATAATTAAATATTCCAAATTACAATATAATAAATACCATGTTGAACACGAAGCTTCGGGAACCACTCCGGACAAGATATTAGTCGGGAATACGATCAGAAATTTCCCGAGAACTTCGTATATTGGTTCTTTGCCTTTAGATAGAGAATGCGCAGCCACATAATATCATTGCACCTGACCGGTGCACTCCCGGGTGGCAAATGACGAAAATACCCCTGGCCCTGTCTGGGGCCGAAATGACCCAAAACATCTCAAAATGCTTAAAGAGACTTTATACTGGGCCCGGAGGGCCAGAATTGCGAGAATACCACTTGAGAAAGCCATCCGATAGAAATAGGAAAATACCGAAAATACCAATAACCACGTCGGACGAGCCCCTGGGTAAGGATAAATACGAGAGAATATACCCGGGTAATATCACACGGGATACTGATCGGTCGAAACCACCGAACGGAACACCATGGGACGAACGATCGGGGTCAATGAAAACGTCGATCATGAGTGCAAGCATGTAGGGCCTCGATCGGGGCACCACGTCACGCCCACACAAGGTCGACAAGAGCGTCGACTAGGACATCAACTCAGTGGTCGGGCCATACCGCGGCAACCGGCTCGATCATGATCGCGCCAAACGAACCGCGATCGAACACCATAGTATGGCCAGCACGCCACGACCAGCTCTGAACGAACTGGCACGCTGAATCAGGACAGTGTTGAACTTTCCCGAACAGTAAAGGCGGATAGAGAGCGCAGGGGAATCCTGCCGCCACAGCGCCAAATCAATGCTATGGTCGACTGACACACCAAGCGCGATCCTGGACGGCAGACGGATCATGCGAGGATAGACTGGCCGCATCCCAAACAGGAAATACCCCGTACTGGGCGTTGGAAAGGGACGACAGAACTTAGCTGAATCAAAGCTTTTTCCGACTGAGGCCCAAGTCACGACAGACCCAAAACAACCATAATAGGCAAACTAAGGGTAGGGGAAAGTTAACCTCAGGGGAACTAACAAAACTATTTTTATAATGGCTAACTAAAGGAAAGGGAGAAGGAGGTCAGTACTAAGTGTGAAATCAAAAGAAGAAGGTAAGGCAACGTCCGAGTCAAGTCACGACACGGCGGCAAGCCACTCACTCACAGCATCCCTCGCCGCCCTACACCATGTTTTCCCAATTACTGCATGTTTTAAGCCTTCGGGTCATGTTTTCACTGCTGAAACTTCCAAGGAGCCGTAGCTTCGGCGAGGATGAATCAAAAACCCCGAGAGTTAGAGTCCCGCATGTTTTCAAGGGCATGAGTTTTCCACCAAGCTTTTCATGAACATGATGCATGTGCACGAAGAGCTCCGACTCAAGGGAGCGGGATTGGGCTCCTACCGCCGAGGATTCATCCCCAATGGCAACATGACGAGCTCATGGAATCAGGGATCCCGACGCACGGGGATCCGCCAACCTTGCTGACCTCCGGGCAGCCCATGTCACGACACGACACATACACGTTAAGCCATATGCATATCGGTCATGAACGTAGGTTTAGAACAAGTAGGAACGTTCGAATAATTCAGAGCTAGTGATTTCAGGGATGTGGGTGAAACATACGGCCAGGGAGTTACTTCATGTTTAAAGAGTCAATTAATTGTGCTACGTTGTCTTACCGAGACACAATCTCATAATGCATTATGTTCATGTTTTAGGTCTGGAGGCTCCGGAGGCTGATACCGATGGAGGCTGTTGAGCGAGACCCGTACGGGGCTGGACTCTGTAGGGGCAGGCAGTCGAGTCAAGGTAGAGAGCGGCATGCGCCATGGCGAGCGTTGTTGTTTAAGCCTTAGGAAGACCTTTATTTCAGGAACGGATTTTAGAACTAAATGTGTGTTTGTTTGTGGACAATAACCAACCCTTTTTTATTTATGATGTTAAGTTAAGAGTCGTATACCTGAGGTCCTAACGATGGTGAGCCACTACGACAACCTTGGCCAAGAGTTGGGGCACATAAGAATCTGTGCAACCTCCCTCAACCACTCGCGCGCAGAATCACCTAATGTAAGTGTTAGGATAGTCGCCCCAGGGAAATGATGAAGTCCAGTGACTCAAGTCGTCGAGTGGCCGGATGGACGCCAAATCCACGATTCCCTCGCTTAGCGTGGGCATCGTTTTCCGTAGGAAGATGACAATACTACGGGATAAAAGATGACAATACCGGATTGTATTGTCATCTTTTATCCCAAAGGAAGTCAATAAAACCAAGTGATTTCACATGCAGTGGTTTCCATGGCTAGGTATTCCACCATGGTTGAGCTTCTTGCTATCATTGGTTGCTTCTTAGATTTCCAAATGACTAAATTCTTATCAAGATAAACACAATTGCTTGATATTGAGTATCTAGTGTCCGAGTACTTTCTCCAATCACTATCGGTGTAGGTATGAAGTTGGTGACTAGTATGCGTTTTAAATAGAATGCCAAACCATGAGACTTGTGAAGGTAGCGCAAGACACGATTGCAGCTTTGAGATGAATATGAGAAGGTTAATTCATAAACTGAGATACTACCTGCACATCATAGAAAACATATGGTCNTGCTAGGCTTGGATGTAGATACTCTTGAACATATTATGAGGCAAATAAACTATTTTTCATGAAATTTTCGAATGCTAGAAGGTAGAGAAGAGAAAAATACAGCCAGGAACTATCAAGGTTGGTTTTGGGTGAAATTGTGTTCATTTTTAGGATTCTTTGATATAAAGGTTAAGGGTATTGTGTTTATCATCAGGAAATGACTTCTAAGATGCGGAATAATACTTGAAAGTTTAGAAATCAGGAGAAAGTTAGAGGTAACTGGCATGATTGAGTTTGAGATAAGCTACAAACAGTTTTCTAGCATCTATGTGCTTATGTAAAATGTGTGAATTTTCTGGTATCATTTGGAATAGTATTTTGTGCAAAGTCATACATGGTTTTACTCCTTGTTGAGTCTAAATTTTGGTAAAAATATTTTTGGTGCATGAAAGATTTCAGAATATGATTTTATGCCATGTTTTCCAAAGTGCCGCAAAACTGTTTTTAATCTACAGTTGTGTCACATTTAGTAGATTCAATGATTTTTATGGAACGTTTGAGAGCTTTTATTAACGTGATTCTTTTTGCATATGGTAGCCACATGAGTTGGCATATACTGGGAATTTTGAAATAAGTTTTGAATGTAATTTTGGCTCTCAAAATAGATCTGGTGTGACAGGGTATCAAACTGCACTTCCTTAAGTACATGCTGTTTTTGCAAATTGTGACATGTTTATGTGAAAACTCGAGTGTTTGTGGACACACATCACTAGCAACATGGTTTTACCATGGTTATGGCTAAAGAGCAGGCTAGCTTGTTGAGAAAAATATGTGGTACGGCCCATAAAGAGGAAAAGAGCTCTTATATTATATGATATGACCAAATCTTAGAGGTGTTGATGAGTTTGTTGTGCTTCTTGTCCATCTCTAAGATGCGGTAGGATACGATTACGGTCTCTGAAACTATGGTGATGCTAAAACCATGGTTTTGGAGGGGTTACCATACCTTACATGGTAATTGAAAGAAAAAGAAAGTGTTGTCATATTTGTTATTGTTTCATTATGTGATGTTATGATTGCTTACATATGTGTGTTCATATGTAATGATTGCTTATGACTTCATATGTGCTTATTGATTACAAAACATATGTAATGTTTCATATTGTTTCATTATACGATGTTATGATTGCTTACATCGTATTTTTACTTATTTCAGACTCATGACCACTCCCTCCCTACAGGTACTTCAATGGAATTTTAAAGGGTAGAAGATCAGTTGTCGACGTGTAAAATAAACTACGTACTTTGTAAGACTTCCACTTAGCGCTTAGTATTGTATAGTAGTTTTTGTATTGTAGTTGTATAATATTTGGAATCTTAGTTGATAAATGTATGTTTACTTTTGTATATACGGATTTTAAATGAAATTAAAGAATAAATCATACGATTTAAGCCTTATGTTTCTTTTTAGAAGCACGGCGTGTCATGCACCTCTTGTTTTATATGGTATGAATGAGGGGTATGACAATAGTACATTCATTGCTGTATTTTTTATGTTGTATACATGATCCATACCTTATGTAAAGGTTGTTGCATCAAAAACTCAAAACATATACATAAGTTTAAGGATATAACATCAATCCTAAGCAAGTTCTCAAATAAACAAATTGTTTGTGATCTATTCGTTTTGTAAATATATCGACAAACTGAAATTCAGACGTGATAAATTCCAAATCAATAGTTTTATCATCAACCAAATCTCGAATAAAATGATGTCTATTGTTTATGTGTTTGCTCCTAGAATGATAAACATGATTTTGGTAAATGTATAGAACTTGTGTTGTCTACCTTTATATATATAGAACCAACATCCAATCCATAATATGTGATTTCTAATCTCATCCACAAAATTTGTGTACCACAATGTGCTGAAGCGACATATTCAGCTTCGATTGAGGATAATGCTACGGTACTTTGTTTCTTACTAGACCATGAAACTAGATTTTGTTCTAAGAATTGACAACTACCACTAGTACTCTTCCTATCAATTTTATATCCATTATAGTCAGAGTCACTATATGCATTCAAAGAGAAATCAACCGAGTGTGCTTAAAATAATCCAATATTTTAAGTGGCAAGTTAATATCTAAAAATTCTTTTGACGGCTTTTAAATGAGAGATTCTTGGAGAGCTTTGAAATCTTGCACATAAGCTCACAGAAAACATGATATCGGGTCTTGAAGCAGTAATATATAACCACGATCCTATCATGCTTCTATACAACTTTTCACTTACACATTCCTTATGCTCATTCAAAGAGAAATCAACATGAACTTCAATAGGTGTTTTCATACATTTTGCGTTGTCAAACTCAAATTTTTTAAGTATTTCTCTAATATATTTTGATTGAGAAAGAAAAATTCCTTCTTGTGTTTGCTTAATTTGTAACCCTAAGCAAAAGGATAACTCATCCATCATGCTCATTTCAAATTCAGTACACATTAAATCACAAAATCTATGTGTTAACATGAATTTTGTACTACCAAAGATTATACTTGAACAAGTAGAATATCAGATTTTTCACATATAATAAACAACATTTTGTCAACATAATATTTTCTAAAACCACACTTCAATAAATAATCACTTAATATTTCATACCATGCCAGAGTGGCTTGTTTTAAACCATACAATGCCTTAATCAACTTGTACACATAATCTGGAAAATATAAGTCTTTGAAACCGACATATTGTTTCACATAAACACATTTAGAGATAAAACCATGCAAAAATGCACTTTTAACATCCATTTGATACAATTTGAAGTTTTTTAAAAGCAGAAAATGCATGTAATAATCTTATAGATTCTATCCTAGCAAGGGAGCAAAAATTTCACCATAGTCAATACCTTCTTCTTGGGTGTAACCTTGTGCTACAAGTCTTGATTTATTTTTTACAATATTTCATTTGTCATCAAGTTTATTTCTGAAATCCATTTTGTCCCTATGATAGATTGATATTTCGGTGGTGGAACTAGGTCCCAAACTTTAATTTTTTTGAAACTGAGAGAGTTCTTCTTGCATTGAAGTAATCCAAGCAAGATCTTTTAATGCTTCAGAGACTTTCTTATGTTCAAAAGTTGGCACGAAAGCTGAAAATTCACAATAATTACTAAAAGAACTTATAGTTCTAATGGGGTCGTTAGTTGATCCAAAAATGTTTTCTTTATTTATGCATGAAGGTATTTTTGGAATATTAGAATTTTTTGTTACAAAATTATCTTGTTTATAATCTAATTCACCAGTTTTTTCTGCAAAATTATGGTTATATGAAGATTCATATTTTATAAACTTTGTAGAATCAAACTTGGAAGGTAATATAAAAGGGGAAGAATCATGTTCATCATCAAATGTATCATGATTTTTCATTTGAAAATATTATCATTATCTTTACCTTGATATGAGGGAACATCATCAGTGAATTTAACATGTATTGATTGTAGGATATGTTTGTTATCATAAAAATAAACTATATATGCTTTCTTATTACTAGCATAACCAACAAATATGTATTTCTTACTTTTTGCATCAAATTTTCCTAAAGTTTCCTTTTGTAAATGCATATAACAAGTATTGTCAAACACATGCATGTGAGAAATATTAGATGGTTTTTCGTGAAAGAGCTCATATGGGATCTTCGTGAGAAATAAACTCTAAAGTTTCTTGTTTACTTAAACCTAATACATGCATCACAAACAATAGAATCAGTAGAGATTTTTTGAGAGATTCCCCGAATGAGCTCAAGTCTTATTAGCTTTGAGATGGTATTCATATTAGCATATCCTAGTTTTCAATGCAATAACATGGAAAAATCAGATTTGATCATATAGCACTCAGTTTCAGGCAGTCACATAATGTATATAAAGATTCTTATTTCTAGTAGTTTTAAATTGTTCTTTTTCTTTCCTAAAGACTATTTTAGCAATACAAAGTTTGGATGCCAAATTTTAAAGTAGTTCTAATAGCATGCCAAATTTCATCTAAACTCCTTATAACTTTAAAATTCATATCTTCATTAGACAAAGATTTTCCATAAACTTCAATTTTATTGCATAAAAGAGTAAAACGTTGTTGCAAATCATACATGGATTCATCTCGCATCATATTGAAAATTTCAAATTCATGCATCAGCATGTTCATTTTACTTTTCCTAACTTTCTTATTTCCTTCATAAATTAGTTCAAGTTTAGACCACATTTCAAAAGCACTTTTGCATCCAAACACCTTATTAAAGTTAGCAGGTACTAAGGCACAATTCAAAATATTAGAGCATCTAGAATTTAGTTCAATTGCATCCATTTTCTNATGGTCCCATTGGCTCGTACGGACAAATCCCTACCGTCAATTAAAGAAAATCATCAAATTGAAATCATTTATTTAATTTACAATAAATTTAAGATTTCAATAAAATTGAAATTTTAGAGAATATCAGAAATTTGGAGAAATTCATGTAACACTATTTAAAACACGAAATCATATGCTAAGTTGATATTTGTATACATTAAAAAATTTCTTAATTATGTTTTTGCTACAAAACATCTAAAATATAAATTTTAATATGAATTGATTTTTAAAATCAATATTTATTATAACTTTAAAAAATAATCAGTTGATTCATGTGAATATTCAACATATAATTGATAAATGCATTGAAATTTGAGAATGATGAATCTAACTTGGTAATTTGTATCATATAATATTAAAATAAAAATAATCTCTATTTACAAAAACCCCACGTGATCAATACTTTGCACAAAAATCATATCGAAATGAATTTTATTTATTTATCAAACAAGTCAGTGAAATTTAAAAGATTGATAAAACATAACATCCAACTTTGTAATCATTTTAAGACCTGGAAAATTTACTTTCCGAACTAAATATGAAAAATGAGATCAAATTAATAGAACGTATGTAACAATATGATTTGTACTCGTACAATATTATTTGCTTTAGTCACCAAATTTCTTACTATTGTAGATTGAACTGTCTAATTTCATTAAGATCGTTGTTGTTTTACTAAAGTAATAGTATTGTGAAATGTTGGTGAATTGATCGCTCAACTTCTATCATCATATTTGATTCACTAATGTGGTTGACACTTGGGAAATCTTACAATATGTATCAATTGCTTTCAATCTGTTCTATTAGATTACTAGAATCATGTCAATTTACATGGATAATGTAAATGAATATAATGTATAAATGAAAAAAATAACATCGTAAAAACATTGAAGTAGTCAATTATAATGGTCACAATCATTCTTATTAACTAATAAAGTCTACCAATTAATTCTAATGAAGAACAAGTCCCCTCAAGTCCAACCAACTAAACAATTTGAACTTGACATTTCAAATCAATTGATTACTAATCGATCAATTTCATTAAACCAGACTAACTCAAGAAAATATCACTCAGAGTTTTTCCAATCTCCCTCCCATAACATATTAAATTTCTATATGTCGGATAAATTTATGTAGGGAGTGTGTAAGAATATAATAATAAGAGTGAATAGATAAGTAAAATACTTAAAAGTGAATTAAAATGGTACACACAAAAACAAATAAGTTGTGAAAAAAGTATTCTGATCCAATATTACAAGGGCCAAGGTGTGGTAACAAAATCATAAGAATTAAATGTTGTACAACTCATTGCTTGGATCATTCCGTAACATTTAATGTTCATCATACATGTTTTAAATAAAACTGTTTCAATCGTACTTCTTACACGTGGTTAAATAAATCATATTTGTTTATATATTTACTCAATATGTCATAGCAAATTAAATCATCATTGTTTTAACAGATAAACCTCAACATGGGCAAATTATATCAAATTTATGTGGATAAGATTGATGCAAACAGTGCTCTTGGCATTTCTATCAGAGATCAACCCAAAAAAGTTGTGCAATCTCAGCCATCACCTCACAAGTATCAAGAAATTGGAAAACATTCTTCTAGATGTCGGCTCGATTCATAGAAATCCACCAATTGGATGAGACACCCGCCTCCATTTTATATAGAAAAATTAATTCCTTATGACGATTGATACTCGTTAGTCGTAACACCTACGATATAGTCAATATTTTATTGATAAATGATCAAAATAATAAATATTAATTAATATATATGACCTATTTGATATATTAAACTATATATGATGAAAATAGTTTTAGTAGTAAATAAATGTGATTTTTTTAAGTATTTTCCCAATCAATATAAGATATTGATAGTGGAATTTTGTAGTTTATAAGATTAAAAAAATGAATAATTACCTCACATGAAATAAGTCTAATAAATAACATGTGTGTACCGTACTATTATTGAATTGTATATTTGTAACTCTTATTAAGTTTCCTAGGAATTTCTATTTATTCAAGGGAATAATGATATATTGTATTGCATCAAAGATGGAGAAGGATAGACGGAGAGTGAGGAAAGGGGCATGGTCTAAGGAAGAAGACGCCCTCTTGAAGAAGTGTATTGAAATTCATGGAGAAGGAAAATGGCACTTGGTTCCTCATAGAGCTGGTAACTTAAGTAACCTAAATCTTCTTCCTCTTTCTGCGCTATTGTGTTGTTATTCCGGTTGCAGGATTGAACCGGTGCAGGAAAAGCTGCAGGCTGAGATGGTTGAATTATCTAAATCCGAATGTAAACCGAAGTCGTTTTACAGAAGATGAAGTTGATCTTCTAATTCGTCTTCATAAACTTTTGGGTAACAGGCAAGTTTCTGTATAAATCAGCTTCTTCTTCGTCAACTTCTAGTTATGGCCTGTGTTTTAAAACATACCAGAATGTTGTTTATATCTTAAGATGACTCATGTATTAATTAGATGGACACTGATTGCCGGAAGACTGCCGGGGAGGACGGCTAATGATGTTAAGAACTTCTGGAACTCACACGTAAAGAAGAAACAAGTTGCTGAAACAAGGGTTAGCCCCAAAGCATCCTGCTCTTCAAAGGAAACCAATGTTATCAGACCTCGCCATGAGAATCTCCTGCATAAAACAATCTCCTAAGTTAAATCAAGTTTCTGGAACAATATCCATTCCCGAAAAACTGAATATCCCGAAGCATCGAGAATTCAGTCACTAGCAACCAAATGATGATGAGTATCTTAGTTGGTGGAGTAAAATGTTGGAAATGACAGAGACCAGCGAAGAAAACACTTGGTATTTTTCACACAATGTAAATCAGCCAATTCTGGAGGACATAACTATTGGACTGTGAAGAGCAAACCCTTGCCGTATGAAAGGACCGATGATAAGACGAACCAAACTTAAAAAGGGGCAATAAGGAAACAGATATGAACACGCATATCTTAAGAGACTTGGGCTGAACAAAAGACTTATTCCGGCCCAACAACTTGCATACTGCCAAATCATCAGCAACGGTCACAAAAATAAGGAGCACAACGGCTATAAATTTTTTTGTCTATTTAACCCCTGTAAAACATAAACAATGTAACCTTTCTTTTGAAGAAAACAGAAATACCTCAAGTTCATATCTTCATTCTCAAGCTTAAACCAAGAACAAGCTTAGATTCCAAGTTTGGGAATTACAAATCCTTTCATGGTGGCAGCTGTGGGATACAAAACAAAAAAAAAACAAGCAACGAAGATTAGAAGAAATCTTGTAAGCCCTCATATTTTCTCAAACTACTTCACCTTGTTTTTGCTCCTCTATACAGGAAACATGTCATCTACGTCCCTTCCTCCCCCGATATTTGA
>RWGZ01000654.1:144874-169518 GCA_009725065.1 Utricularia reniformis
ATCCAAAGCCTAAACTCGTGAAACTTGACAGCGCTGTGACCTGCGAAAATGGAGGAATTCCAGAAACAATTAAATGATGAAGGATTGAGCATTTCAACACTCCCAGAAAAGGGTCGTTGCCTCTTCACCACCCGTGATATTTCACCAGGTTTTATATTGTGGAACAGTCCCCGTATCTTTTTTTCATGGGGATTTTCTTCGATCATATGAAAGCAGAAAGCCTACCTTCTTACTACTACATGATGAATTTCTTGTGTTGCAGGGGAAGTCATTTTAAGCGAGAACCCATATGTTTCTGTTTCGAACAATAACACAGAATCACCAGAGCCAAAGTGTGAATGGTGCTTTTCATCGAACTCCGTCAAGAAATGCGCTGCTTGCAAGGCTGTCTACTATTGCAGCAGTGGATGCCAGGTAAAACGAACAATAAGTGCCAAGATCAAAAATTGCATGCGTATTCTTGTGATTTTTATAAATTACTATACCATTTAGTTACGGATTCTTCGTTTCTTAATCTTGTAGAAGTTGGACTGGAGGATTCATTCTGTAGAATGCAAAGCATTGTGTAAACTTGATAAAAATAGAGTGAAATCAGTTACATCATCGATACGTCTTATGGTTAGACTTTATCTACGGAAGAAGCTGGAAATTGGCAAGGTGACTTAGTGTGCATCTTGATTGTACTAACAAGTTCCCCTTATAGTTTATCGTCGTCTTGTTGAAGGTCTACGCGACTACGGCTTCGGACAACTACAATAATATTGAACTCTTGGTGTCTCGTATCCTGATGCATCCTTGTCTTTTTTTGACAATTTGGAAGTCTTGATTCTTAACGCATTACTTTAGATTTTGCTGATGTTGATGAGAAACAACTGTTGTTGTACGCCCAAATGGCTAACCTCGTTAATTTGATGCTCCAGTGTGCTGAATTTGAAATCAAAGAGATTGCTGAGAGCTTTGCTAAGGTAAATTTGTGAAGGGCTATTGGTATATATATTTGGAGTATTGACAAGCAATGTTTTAGTATCATTCTGCGGTGGTATGACCGGTTTTGACTAGCACATAGCTGAAAAAATGTTTGACAAGTTATTTTTCTTCATGTCGATAATCCATTGCAGATTATTGTGTTTTTATGGATTATTTTGTTGTAGAATACTCTCCGAATCAGTTGCTATATGCCAAATACTCTTCTTTATGATCAACTTTTGTCTGAGTGCAGTTAGCTTGCAATGCTCATACCATTTGCGACGAGGAACTAAATCCTCGAGGAACTGGACTTTATCCTACAATTTCTATCATAAATCACAGGTGGTTTTACAAGTACATCTTTTTTCGTTCTCCCTTAATCGAATAATCTGACTATTGTTTTCTCCATTAGCTGTTGTCCAAACTCGGTTCTCTCATTTGAAGGAAGATTGGCTTTTGTACGAGCTTTACAACACATACCGAAAGGTACTGAGGTAATCTGTTGTGGTAACTCTTGTTCATTCATAAACGTAATGTTTGGTTTTTTGATCTTGTGATGTATTGGAATACGAAGGTGTTGATTAGTTATATAGAAATTGCGGCTAGTTCTGTAACACGACGGAAGGTTCTCAAAGAACAATACTTCTTTACTTGCTCTTGCTCTCGCTGCATAAATCTGGTATTTTTCTATGTTTTTACTTTCATTTGAAAACCAGTGATGCTTTGAAGTTGATAGGTTTTATGTTGAAGGGACAACCAGATGATATTAAAGAGAGTGNCATAGCGCAACCCTTCAGTTACTGTTGCTCCAATTCCATATCCAGAGAAGTAGACAAATGCGATTATTACAAGCTTTTTACTGTGGGTAAATAAAGATGTAAAATGGTCAAGATGTAATAATGATAAGTAAATGACATATCACAGCCATTAATTGCAAAATCCACGTATGGTATGATACTGCTGTTACAATACGAATATTCTTGGAACATGCCTTTCCCATTTTCCAAAATTTAAGGTTCAAGTAATATTTTCATATTGATATGAAAATCATATATCGATTTGAACGGTACGAACACTATATCCCACAAAATATTAGTCACATAAACTCATTAAGCTTAAAACCAATGGATATATCAAAATAATCTTCTATAATATCATCCTCATCAAGATTTTGTAGCTCTTTCATATCACGTTAGGTTCAATTTCAAGAAAACTATCAATTATGAGATCATACAAATCTTGTGATGTCATTCTGTCTATGAAATATGATGCATAATATTAGTTGAAATCATATTTGTATATATATAATTTTTAAAATAAATTAGGTAATGTATGTATATGGTATTTGAATAAAACTGAGATTATTTATATTTAATAATAGATCTTACTCAATGTTATCATCCTATTTCAATTCTATTCCGTTTATTAGGTAGAGAAAGAACAAAAAAACAAATAATTAGTACAAAATAAAGAGAGGGTTAGACATTGTAATGTTAGTACTACCTAGGGATGTTATACTATCCAAACACTTCGTGAACAATATGTGTTCGGTTCATATGTGATCGTCTTCGTTCGTTCGAATAAAAATATGAACATTATTCGAACATGATTTTTTATTCGTTTATAATTTGAACGAACATGAACATTTTCGTGAACAAATTCAAACGTTCGTGAACAAATATTGATGAGAAATTCGGAACCCGGTATCCCGAACTGGATGAGGCCCAAGCCATTCTGGGCTGGCCCAAAGTGATTGAAGCCGAACCTCAAGGCCCCGGATCCAATTTCTAATAGAGATTCAACCCAAAAAGGATAGCTGAATCCGAAGGCCCACTTGGATCAAGCCAACTAATCAATAGCTAGGACCGAAGGGCAGTGCTGCATGTTATCCATCGCTTCGGGTTATAGCCCACGTGTCTTGCACTCCAGGCTTGGTCATGCTTTCCATGCTTTGGGCCTAATCACACAGTCTGCACTTCAGGTTCACCTACGTTTTCCGCCATGGAAAACGACATTGTCAGATAAGATTATAGGGCGTGATCCACAAGCCTTTTCTTCTTCATAGATGCTCGGCTCGACGGCAAATTAAGGAGGACCTTTTGGACGCACAAATCAGCTGATACTCTGTTGATTTTACCCTTTGCGCTTTCTTATTTCCCTTAGTCATCTTCATAAGCCATTGTTGTTTGTAATATTGTTATGATCCCTTTTTAGAGGGTGCCAACAGTCGTCCGGTTCGTTTAACAAACGAGTTCGGTTCTGATTCGTTTTTGTTGTGGAAGACGATTAAAAACTAGAAATAAACGATGACACAACGATGTATAGTGGAAACCCTAGGAATTGGGGTGAAAACCACTTGACTAAGAGTAGATTATACTCTTAGCCTGTTCACTAATCAAAATAATCCGTAATAAATACAACAGAGGCTTAATGAAGATGACAAGGAAAAGAAAGCAGTAAGAACTCCGGCAGGGTAACGGCCTGTTCTTACGTGTCCAAAGGGTTCTGCTATTTCCGTCGTCGCGCCTTCTATTTATAGAGTTTACAGCATGTGTGGATCACGCTCTGTAACCGCCTCTGATAGGTTTGTTAGAAGTTGTTATCACGGGATGTAAAACGAGGTTGGGACCGAGGCGTAGTCTGCGTGATCGGGTCCGAAGCGTGGTAAACGTGTGGAGGCCCGAAGCGTGTAAAACGTGAGCATGTAACCGTTCGGACCGAACCAAGGAGCCAGTTACCAGAAAGCGCTTTATTTCGCCTAAGGTTATCTTCGGTCCTCTCGTTAAACATCGGGCCGCTTTTCCTCAAGTGTGCAAATGGGCTGCGAGGATTCGTTTCCACCATTTGTATTAGCCCAATAATTATTGGGCCTTGCCCATCACAAGGTACCCGATCCTAAAGTTCACATCACTAGCCCCTCGGGCTTGATTGCCATCGTAGAGGTGATACAAGGCCGATCACATGATGTCTGCATATTCATGAGAACTTGGGACCGTACCGGTAGGTAGTGAGCGTCCAGGGGACCGATCTTTCCCTTAGCGTGTGGGAGTTAATTGCATTTTAAACTAAATAACGTATATTTAAGTTAAAGTTTTATCTTTGTTATTCTTTAACTATTAATATCCCGATCTACGCCTCTTCATATTCGATAGTTCAAGAGGCGTGATGAGTGCGCTTTGTACTGTCACTGTCTTGGGCAGTATTACGTGGTGGCTCACCATTGGCTGGGAGATTAATATTTAAATCGGGATTTCGATCACTGTTTCTCCTCATCGTCATTATCGCGAAGGAGAAACTGCAGAATCGACTTTTTGTGCCCTCAATCCACTCCACGTTCAACCCCTTTCAATCCAATTTCTCTAAGGTATACACTTATGACTCCTCATAAAATGCGATACCCTTCCATGTCTGAGTTGGATATTGAGGAGTTTAGGCCTAGGTTTTCGATTCCGGCGCATTATTCTATATGGAAGGGACGGGAAGATATTCCCTATTTCCTTCCGGCGGAAATGAATGTGCCGGCATCGGCCATTCCGGTCAGTTACGCCTCCCTAAAGTGCGGGCTTCGTTTTCCGCTACATCCCTTTGTAGCGACTGTGCTTAAGGAGATTCACTGCCCCACTTTTGCGCTGTTCCCGGGCAGTTATGTGTATATAATAGCGTTCATTTTTTATTGTTACCAACAGAATCTGGCCCCCACCCTAGAACACTTCTTTAACCTGTTCTTGGTAGGATCCCGAAAGGGGAAGGGTCTGTTAGGTTGCCGCAAGTTGTATTATATAGCGGTGCGCACCAAAGAGTGCGCAATTGGATAACAGTCCCCAAAGAGGATCTGTTGAAAGTATGGCCGCGCCTAACCCACCCACGCATAGGTCAGTTGGACCGAAGTAGGTTCAACCCCTCCCGCATGGACACCGCAAACACGCTTGCGATGTTCCCCCCTCCCGAAGCACGCCTTAGGCGAATAGATCTGCTTCGTGAGAAAAGATTACTAGAAATAGGTGTTGCGGGTAGGGCCGGAGCCCCAGCTCCGAAGGGGGTGTGCTCTAGTTCAGATCCATCAGAAGGATCGGGTATGAAGTAATGTTTTAAGTTTATACTTTTTTGATCCTTATGTATTTGTTTTGCAGATTTGACTGAGACAATGCCAAGCTCTCGCTTCAAACGCATGGTAGCTGCTTCTGTCCGTCATTCTGAAGGACAACGTGAAGCATCGGGCAGCGCTGAGGGGAGCGAATCAGCAACGGGGGGTACGCTGGTCCCTTCGGGGTCCGGGAACCCCCCTATCCAAACAACCGGCGCGGGCACGCTGACCCTTCGCTGTTCAGGGCAGCCTTCAACTGAGGATGGGCCTGCGTTTCGGGTATTTGGAGTGGTAGAGGAGGTGATAAATGCTCGGATTCGTTCTTTGAGCTTATCCAGCCTCTATCAAATCGGTAATGCCTCCTTTATTAGTACTAAAACTATTGCTTTATTGCTGCAGGGAGTTGTTCCCGTGGAGAAGGTTCTCCCCGGTCCTCAGCTTAAGGTGAACGTCTCCCTGCCGCCTGTCCCCTTAGGAAAAGGGAAAAGGGCGACCGAAGCGGAAGCCCCGCAGGAGCTGAGAAGGGGGGACAGCGCTCCGGTCCCCACTAAAAGGATCGTTTTGAAGGAGCCTGGATCGGGCCCGAAGACTAACTCCGACTGGGGAGTTGCTCTGGGCCTGCTGGACAGGTTCAGTAAGGGGAGGAAGCTAACCTCCTGGAGGAGTGCTTTCCTAAAGGACTTCCGCCTTTATGGAGAGCAGAACCCAGAGATCGTCCAGGCGGACGTATCTGGAGTAGAGATTATGGAAGGCTTCCTCGATCTCACCACTAAGGTAATTTTTACTTGACATGAAGGCCCGAACTTTTACTTAATAATATGTTATCTTATGCAGATGTTGAGGAAGGCTTTCACAACTGCTATCACCGTGGAGAAGAACCAGGGTGGTAGCGTTGTATCCCAACAAGTCCAAGATCAACTTGACCTTGCAAAAAGGCAAGTTGAGATTAAGCATATTGAGTTGGTCACGGTACGGGAGGACCGTGACCGACTTGACAATGAGTTGCTAAGAGCCGGGACGGAGGTCTCACTCTTAGCGGATAAAGTCTCTAAGCTGGAGAAGACAGGACAAACAGCTCAGGGACGTATTGCCGACCTGGAGGCCAAGCTGCGGGCCAAAGAGGAAGAAATCAACGAAGTCCAAGGTCGGGCCTAGGAGAAGAGGAATAAGCTGAATGAGCTTCTCCTTCGGGCCCAAGAAGAGAAGACGACCTTGGAGGAGGAGTTGACAAGGGCCCGCACTTCGACCGAAGGTTCGGTCCGGGAAGCGGTTCTGGGATTCGCTCGGTCCCCTTTGTTATTCGCTTTAGCGGATAACATACATGGGGTTTATACTGCCAAGTACTTGGATAACATGCGCGAGCAAGTTATTCAGCAGTTCGGGCTTTCCCCTTCGGACGAGCGATGGAAGATGATCGAGCCACTCGAGAAAGATGGCAAGTTTAAGGTTATTCCAACTTTGGAAGAATCTGTTCTGGAAGAGGACCCTTTCTTCTACCTCTTTGAAGAGATTGAGAGAGCGGTCAACCAAAAGGTGGCCGATCAGGAAGAAGAACTGAAGCAGCTCGTGGCCCGGACCGAACCGCAGGAGCCGGAGATTGAAGATAGAGAAGAGGGGCAGATTAGCTAGATTTCTTTTTGTACTTTGTATCTACCGTACTTCTTATTTTCAATATAACTCTTTCCTTCAATTCTTATCCTTTTAATTTGCCAGAACGAAGTAATATAACGAACTTCTTAACAAACTAATAAGTCTTATGTTAACGAAGTTGTTTTAATTACCAAGTGTAAGATCGGGGACACTCACATGTAGTTAACCATCGGTCCCAGACGTTATGTTTGGTTTATTCATATCAATTCTGATTGGATCGGTCGTTTTACATTGTGTATGAGTCACTCTTATTCCGTCCTTGGAGTCAATACTTGATTGGATAGGCGTAGTCTGCGTTTAATATGAGTCTTTACGAGCTTCGGCCGAACCTTGGTTCTAATAAAGTCCCTTAGGTTTTGTTGGCCAAGCTTTGCTCATAATACGTCTTATATTAGGACCAATCTTATGTTTCGATATGCTGACTACCATTCCTTTTATCGTAGCAGATGTCATAGGTACAAATGGCCATTCCTAAAGACTGAATGCCGTTGAAGGGAGTGTTTTAGTTCGTAATGAGTTCTGGGAGAATGACAACTCATCCATGGGGCTGGGCAAGTGCAGGAGCATCTGACTCGTCAGAGCAGTCACTACAACTTGGGAGCCTTGCGGACAAGAAACTTCGGTCACCAGTCCAGATTCGTCCTACTCCACCCAACTTCAAGATCGGTCCATCATTTCATTAGAAATAGTTTGTATTTGTACTTACTTGTTTTCTACTTACGTTTAAGAGGATGTATTTCATTGAGTCAAATACATTAATCGAAGATTCACAAGAAATATCGCCTTAAATTCATGACATTCCAAGTTCGGGGGACCTCTATACCATCCAATGTTTAAAGTTTATACGCACCTTATTCCAATTTCTTTGATACTCGGTACGGTCCCTCCCAATTTCTGTCCAGCTTTCCAACGTTCCGCTGCACTTTAATGCTTCTGAGGACGAGATCGCCTTCAAAGAATTCTCTTGGGAGGACTCGCTTGCTATGGGCCCGTTCCATAGTTCGCTGATAAGCAAGCATCCGTGCATAAATTGTATCTCTCTTTTCTTCGATCATCTCGAGGTCCAATAATCTCCTTTCTCCATTCATATGCTCATCGTATTGAGATATCCGAGGTGATCGGATGGCAACCTCCACCGGGCTAACAGCTTCGGTCCCATACACCAATGAGAAAGGTGATTCATGGGTTGTTGAGCGAGGTGTAGTTCGGTATGCCCATAGGACCTCATAGATGTGTTCGGGCCATTTACCTCCAAAATCTTCTAACTTGGTTTTCAATCCATTCACGATAACCTTGTTAGATACCTCCGTAAGTCCGTTAGTTTGGGGATGGGCTACTGATGAGAAATGTTGGATGATGCCCAACTTGGTGCATAGATCCCGTATGCTCTTTCCGAGGAACTGAGTCCCATTATCAGATACGAGCGCTCGGGGAATCCCGAAGCGGCTCACAATATTTCGCCATATAAAGTGCTTGACCACTTTCTCTGAGATGATGGCTACTGCTTCTGCTTCAATCCATTTCGAGTAATATTCCACCGCTACAAAACAGAATTTTTTTTGCCCTATTGACCGAGGAAAAGGTCCGAGGATGTCGATCCCCCATCTGTCAAACGGACAAGACAATGGGGTAATCGATAAGGGAGCCCCAGACAATTGCGGAAGTGGAGCATGGTATTGGCATATGGCACAACGTTTAGTGTATTGCTTAGCGTCAGCAAGCAATGTTGGCCAAAAGTACCCAGCTCTGATGATGCGGTGGTATAAAGATCGAGCCCCTGAATGAATGCCGCATATCACTTCATGAACATAAATCATGACGGCTTCAGCCTCAGTAGGAGATAAGCAGCGCAAAAGCGGGTCTTCAAAACTCTTTTTAAACAAGCGTCCATCGACTAAGGTAAATCTCTTAGCCTGGACCTCTATTTTTCTGGCTTCAGACTTATCTTTAGGGAGATAGCCGTTCGAGAGGTATTTAATAAAAGAGTCCATCCAATTGGGTTCTCCTAGGGATTCAGTAGCATCAATATTCAAGCCCTGGAGTTCATGGCATAGAGCCCCGATCTCTTCAATAGACTGTTCGGTCCTGAATATGGACCGAAATAGTGCTCGGCTCTATGTCAGGTATGCCTGAGGCCAATCTGGCGAGTGCGTCGGCAACCTTATTTTGCTCTCGTGGCACATGGTCAAGAGAGAACTCATTGAATTTTTTGGATAGTTCCAGGACTTTGGCGCAATATAACCTCATAATCGGATCATGAGTCTCAAATCTCCATGCGAACTGTTCCACTACTTACTTCGAGTCTGAGAACATTCGCACTCTGCTAACTCCCATTTTTCGAGCCAAGGTCATTCCTGACAGTACTGCCTCATATTCTACCACATTATTTGTTCCAGCAAAGGAAAATTTGACTACGGAATGAATAAGATCACCTTGTACCGTTGTCAGGGTAATGCCCGCTCCTCTTCCCCCAAAGGTTGACCCATCTACATGGATCGTCCATCGATCATCTTCTTGGTTAAGATAAATGGCCGATAGGGTCATTTCAACCACGAAATCGGCTAGAACCTGAGCTTTGATCGCCCTTCGGGGCAGGAATTCCAGATACATATCACTGAGTTTAATAGCCCATTTTGCCAATCTCTCATTCAAATCCTTCTGCTTAAGGAGCACTTTCAGAGGTTGATCCGTATAAACATAGACCGTTCGGCCTTCAAAATAATGTTTCAGCTTGGATACAACTTTTTTCAAAGCTAACATGAATTTCTCCAAGGTGGAGTACCTAGTTTCAGCAGATACCAGAGAATGGCTGACATAATAAACATGCATATGAATGTCGTCTCGTATGGTTACCAGAGCTACGCTGACGGCAACTTCTGATACCGCAAGATATAACCCCAAAGGTTCATCACAAGTCGGACTTACCATCACCAGGGGAGTGCTTAAATAAGTCTTCAGCTCGGAGAAGGCCCGATCGCATTCTTCGGTCTAATCTAGATGGCTTGCTTTTCTTAGCACTCTNGGTATTTGGTATTTAATTTTATGAAATTATGAAATTTGGTTTGGTATTCGGTAAAAAGAATAAAAAATTGGTATATACCGAATTACTAAATTAATTTATATATTTAAAAAAATTTAATTGAGTCATCATTCCTTTCTATTATTAATATTGAATTTTGATATCTTGACATATTGAGAAATCATTAGTATGAAATTTTACATACTTGTCCAAATGGCTCATGATATTATTGTTATATCAATCTACACAATTTTTTCTGAATCTGCTATTGGAGTATAAACTTGAAAAATTGAATATTGTTTTATTATTGAATACAATAATGTGATCAACAACTTAATCATTGTCTTTTTAAAATATTTTTCTATATATTTGATTTTAGACATACATGAGATATTCTTGATTATTTTTTAGGTCATTTAACTTTGGTATTTTGGTATCAATAAGAAATACCGAAATTAATTTGGTATTTCGGTTCGGTACAAAAAAATATTGGATTGGAATAAGTATTCGATTTTGTTGATAATTTCGTATTCGGTATTTCAATATTTAGGTTGGTTTGGTATTTGGTACCGAACGCTCACCCCTAATTTTGGAAATCCAAAACATTGTAAAACAAATAAAAGTATTTTTAAACCTCTATAATTCAGGATTTTGTGAATCCAATATATCTTTAGGACAACATTATTGTTTTCATTACTACTTGCAATGATATGTTTTCATACCGGTAGGTATACCGCCAGTATATTAGTCGATACTGCAAAAACCGTACATAATCGATATTTTGACTGGTACCGCCCGATACCGGATTTTCGGCTTGGAACCTGAGTTTTTTCGCATCCCACTCGATTGCTAAAATGTAATGATGTAGGAGTCACATGTAAGTTTCCTTGAATTTAACGAAATTTTGAGTTTTGACTACGAATTACTACATTACAAACATATTCAAAAAAAGTGGAATTTTCATCAATACGATATATCATCATTGCAATAACATTTATTCCAAAGAAATGTCCACAATCACTTAAATTTGATTTTAATGAGTTTGTTTGGTTTAGATTTTTAAATTGTGGTGCGGTGAAGTATGGTGAGATGTGGTGAGATATGATGATTGTGAATTTTTAAGTATGTTTGATAAAATTGCGGTATTATGATCGTGATTTATGTAAAAATATCAATATACCCTTATATATATAAAATAATAAATATAATTATATTATAAATAATAGAAGTAAGGGTAAATGAGTATTTTCCAAAATCACGATGATTCCATAAATTGTTTTAACAACTATGATGATATCGTGATTTTTTAACAATTATCACATTATAATTAAGTTTGTGTTTTGTGTGCGTTAAAAAAATCACGATTTGAATATCCCACCGCACCTCACCGATGTTTTGATCGGGGTACCAAACAAACACAATATTATTTGAGTTTGCGATGTGAAGCCCAAATCATCTGGGCTTTAGCATGATCAAATTGGCTTCTAAGGGTGTTATTGGGTAATTGTAAATTTGTAGGTCGGCACAGAATGTAAATCAAAAATTGAACTTGTGGGGTTAAGTCAATGGATGGGCACTTTACGGTACATGAATAGTAATGAAACATTGGAGTATGGGGTATCATTGCAAGAAATTGTATAACAAACAAAACTTATAGTGACTACAAAACCAGAAGAGCAGCCTTCATTACAAGACTAGCTTGCTCGATCACAGTTTTCAGTACTCGCAAGGGCTAAACGTATTGAATTACTTGCTCCTTTTCTAGTCTCAGTTTTCTCTTTTGTAGCTGCAAGTATGAATCGCGAAGAACAAACAAGGTGCAGATTCCATAGGGGAGAGATAGTGATTGGTGTTTGTGCTTCGTGTTTGAATGATAGGCTTCTTGAGTTAGCTTCTTCCAAGGGATCCCAAAAAAATACTCCGCATCACATTTTTGCACTCACTACATACCTCAGAAATTCACACTCTACACGTAATAAACCTCTGGTTTATGATAACACCCGTGTTTCTTCTTCATCTACAAGTCAAGAAGGTTAAGAATTCTTTCATTCCCTCATTGTTCAAATATGAATATGGTTTGGATTGGTTCATGAGAGGGAAGGGGAACCATAATAAATGATGTATTCAAGTCTTTTACGTGTGATCTCCTCCTTTTATACGTTATATCCATGCACACTTCTGTCGTAATTTTGATTAGAACACTGTGAGCGTTGTGTTGTTTTCAATATGATTCGTGTAGAATTAGTAATCTGGGATCCTGATAACTTGTTGGGTAACTGCAGATTCATTCATAACAATCAAGTTTGAAGGGAATGGTGTTGCTAAATGGGACAATAAGAAAGCAACAAAAACTCTACAACAGAGAATAGCTCTGAACCAGAGTTTGGAGATTGATCATTCAAAACTAGAAACAACAGTGATGAGATGGCGCAAACGGATTGGCCATCTATTACATTTGTTACGATGGAAGAGTTGCCACAAAGACACAAAGTAATAGAAGGCTTTATGTGTATAAAGTGACTCACATCTCTTTTCTCCACTACTTTCTCACATGGGGTTCATTCTCAGCACTCTTTGATCCATAATGCATTAACTAAGAATATGGACATAACTAGACATAAAAGTATGGAGAAATAGTTACCTAGAGTCGGTTCATTTGCTTGGGATTCAATGTATCTAGCAAAACAAGGTTTTCTTGTATTGTAGGACAACATAATTTATCCACCCCATTTGTTGGGACCAAGCAAAAGTGAGCTTTGATTCTTTGAATGAATGGGCATATCTCTTTTTGCTGAATAAGAAAACAGACAATAAAACATGTTAAGCTTTTTCTTAAGGGACAATATCTCAATTGATTAGCATCTTAGCTTAATAGGATTCAAAGGAATTCTATTTGCACCTTCATGAACAACACCCATTCATGAACTAGGAGAGTTAATGCCAAGTTTGAAAAGGAAAACTGAATCACAAAACTGAAAAGGAAATCCACACGACCTACAATGAATACAAACGAGAAATGAAGAACAAAAAACTGGGAAAAACCACTTGATCGTTCAAAAAATTACACTATCAAAAGGGAATAATAGAGTTTAGGGTTTAGGACTTATAATTGTGTCTATAATTTAGTGTTATTCAAACATTTAGCCAAGAATTCAAGCATTTAGTCATGTGCTTTTTCTACCTTACTCTCATCAATGGATAAAAATAAATGAGTCATTTTTTCATAAATTTAACTAAATGAACTCAGGCTTAGAAAATACCTACAAGAACCACAGCTGCAACATAACATGACCATAAAAAACTGAAATATGGTTTTGCACATGCAAACCAATACGAAAAGACCATTTCAATATACTTTTCACATGCTTAAAGTAACACTTTTGGCTGAATTCAAAGCTCCAAAATGAATTCAAAAACCCATCGAGCTCGTAAGGAGAAAGAAAAATATCATTAATCAATAAACATGTAATTGCATCTCTGTGTCACGTCCTCACATAATAACCTTCTAAATATACATTGTTTGCAGGATCATACGGAGCAAGAGTATCAAGGAATCGAAGGATGAACCAGATGTTGGACCAGAATGTGCCATCTTTTGATTAGTAACTAAATTTGAATTGGGCCGTTTAATCTCTTTTGAAGCCCAATTTACACAACGGTCATATAATCGTTGTAACGGCATTATTTAAGAATTGTAAGTAAGAACTATTAGGCATGATGTATTTGATTATGATTATTCCCTCTCCAATTCTCCTCTTTCAAACCCTCTAATTCCTTCCCATTAAATTCCCTCCTTGCAAGATCTTAACAAGTGGTATCAGCGCCAACAAACTGGGGCCTAAAAAGAGGAATCAAGTCAAGCTTAATACCATAAGATTTTCTGAAGCTCTTGAAGATTCAGAATCTGTAAGTGTATATATGTCAAACATAGATCCCTCGGAACATGGGTTCCAAGATCAGTTGGATCAGATTCAGATAGACTTTCGTACAACGATTCAAACGCTAGAGACGCGTATTGGAAAAAATATATGGGAGTCTAACGACTCAATCCAAACTCAACTGTTGGCAATGGCACAACAAATGCGCACCCTCTTAGAAGAGAAAAATGTTATGGGACAGGGAAGCAATACATCCCCTGGAACTTTGAACAACCGTAATCCTAATACCATTCATGTACGACTAGATAATAACCCAGCTCCATATCCAGAACCATACAGAGGACCCGAAATTGAGATACCGGCATTCGATGGTATGGATTCAAGGGGTTGTCTCAGAAGGATCACCCAATATTTTCTAATTATGAGACACATACCCAAAAGAGAATGGTTGGATTACGCAACAATTAGATTCATCGGAAAAGCATACAAATGGGTCCAAGGTTAACGCGCCACATCACCCTCCTCTGACTGGGATCTGTTTATTAGTGCATTATTAAAACGTTTCGATACGACACATCCACGACGCATATTATCTGAATTTATGAGAATGCGACAAGAAGGCTAATTAATGGAATACCTAGACCATTATGACGAATTACGCTGCCACGTTGTCGTACTGCACCCATATTTCAATACATTTAATTTTCTAGCGGTATTAATTGGAGGACTGAAGGAAGAGTTGCGAACAATGGCAACATTCTCAGATCTGCATACATAAGAAGAGATAATAGAATTTGTGAAGGGCAAGGATGAAGAATTATCAACTCTTCTCAAAAACAATCCGAAGCACAATCAATTGAAGAGTCCCTCAACTCCAAAAATACCAATTACAATCCCAACTTCCTATCGCCACTGGAATCCCCGACACCATATCCCTGATGACCTGGCCAGAGAACGTCTTGAGAAACAGTTGTGTATCAAGTGCGGAGCCCCATATTCTAAGGAACATCGATGTTCTACTAAACAACTATATTTAATAGCAGGGAACGATGACGACGAGTATCAATTCGAAAAGGAGGACTCCATTAGATTATTAGAAGAATAACCGGTGGATATACCAGTTCATGTATCCCATAATGCAATCCAAGGGGAGACAACTGAAAATCACTTCCGGTTAAAAGAGAGACATGGTTCTAAAGATATTCACATATTGATCGATAATAGAAGTATGACTAGTTTCCTAGATACAAACTTCGCAGCAGCCCTCTACCTCATCACGGAAGAAACAACCCCACTTTCTGTGGCCACTTCGCAGCAGCCCTCCACTTAATGGACACCGTACAATTAGTAACCAGGTTTGCAAGAATTTTTGTTGAATTATGAATTCTCATGAATTTTGCTTTGATTTCAGATTATTCGAGCTGAAGAGAGCCTACGATATGACTTTAGGGGGTAATTGGTTACGCCAGCATGACCCTGTCTCCCAGGGTTACCAGAAAATGACATATACGGTTCATGCTAATGGCAAGGCAATATCCCTACCATGCTATGGTTCACAAGCTAATATATCCATGCTTTCTGCCCATCAACTTCCAAAGGTGTTACGATCTACAGAAATATGTTGGCTGGCACAGTTATTCATTATGGAATCTACTCCGACCCTGTTAAAACATCTTGATCCACACCTTCAGAATCTATTGGACCAATATCACTGCATTTTACCGATAATCTTCCTCCGAGACGAGATATTGAGCACAACATTACGCTATTGCCTGATGCCAAGCCAAAGAAATTCCCATCGTATCGAATACCTTATCATTTAAAAAGAGGATTGAGAAGATCATCAAGGAATTACTAAAATCCGGCCTCATCCGCCCACTAAGAGTTCCTTCTCATCTCCAATTTTACAAGTGTCAAAAAAATATGGCAGCTGGAGAATCTGTGTGGACTTACGCTATTTGAATGATATCACAGTAAAACATCACTTCCATATATGACTGATTGACGATCTCTTGGACGAATTGCATGGAGCCAAATTTTTCTCTAAGCTTGATCTTCGATCCAGATTTTTCCAAGTACGAATGTTGCCAGAAGATATCTATAAAACCAGTTTCTCAACACATCTCGGGCCTTATGAATTTGTTGTTATGCCGTTTGGGGTAACTAACGCCCCCTCAACCTTCCAATCTATTAGGAACACAATCTTTGCTGATACCATTCGGAAGTATGTCTTAGTATTTTTTGATGATATCATTATTTACAATAAGACCTGGTGGGAGCATCTTATCCATATTGCATAGACTCTTCGCACCATGAAGGACAACTCTCCGTTTGTTAAATTATCCAAATGCTCATTTGGCCAAACTTCCATGGGATATTTAGGGCATCTTATTTTTGACAAGGGAGTCTCTACGGATCCAGCAAAGATCCACGACGTCCTTACATGGCCAATTCCAAGGAATCTGAAAGAATTACGTGGCTTCTTGGGGCTTTCGGGTTACTACCGCAGGTTTATTTAGAATTATGGAATTATCAGTAAACCTCTCACACAACTCCTTAAGCGTGATAATTTTTATTGAAATGAAGAATCTACTTCAGCCTTTCGAACCTTACAGAATTCCCTGGCTTCAGCATCGGTATTAGCACTCCCAGATTTCCAAAAAAGTTTCACAGTTTAAATTGATGCATGTGATACTGGCGTAGGGGATGTCCTAACTTAAGATGGTCATCCTATTTCATATCATTCCAGGAATCTCAAGAATAAGTTCATGGGTCTATCTATATACGAAAAAGAACTTATTGTTATGGTACAAGTCATTATCAAATGGAAGCATTATTTAATGGGAAGACGTTTCGTAGTAAAAAAAGATCATCACAGCCTGAAGTACTTGAAGGATCAAAAATTAGGGAACTTGTTCCAGCAGAAATGGATGTCCAAACTCTTGGGATTCCAATTTGATTTCCAATTTAAACAATGAGTAGAAAACAAAGCAGCAGATTCACTTTCACGAAAAAAATTCCCTCCAATCCCAGTTACAGATCCAAAGGCTTATGTCAATTCACTTCTTGCTACCACTATAATTAAACTAATATGGTTACAAGAGGTACAAGAAAGTTATCAGAATGATCCCTTTCTAACAAGTATA
Source organism: Utricularia reniformis (assembly GCA_009725065.1). Classification (NCBI taxonomy): domain Eukaryota; kingdom Viridiplantae; phylum Streptophyta; class Magnoliopsida; order Lamiales; family Lentibulariaceae; genus Utricularia; species Utricularia reniformis. The sequence goes on from RWGZ01000654.1 coordinate 161,618, forward strand.
TACCAGGGAAAAATATTATCTAATTCTGATTATCCGGAATTCTCTCTGATTGATGGTATTCTTAGAATAAATAACAGAATATGTATTGGGCAGAACTCTGCATTACGAGAGAAAATATTCACTGCTCTACACTCTTCACCAATTTGTGGGCATTCGGGTATCACAACTACTTATAAGAGAATAAAAACACTCTTCTACTGTAAGAACATGAAAAAAGAAATTATCGCATGCATACAGGAATGTATTCTATGCCATCGTATCCATTTCGACAGAACTGCCTCCCCTGGTCTGCTGCAACCTCTCCCAATTCCAGAAAAACAATGGCAAAGCATCAGAATGGATTTCATTGAGGGACTTCCTCCATCTTCGGGCAAGAATACTATATTCATCGTCATCGATCGCTTCTCCAAATATTCCCACTTCTGCACCCTTACCCATCCATATACAGCAACTAATGTGGCCACAGTTTTCCTTTCGAACATCTATAAACTTCATGGCATTCCTAATAATATCATCTCAGATCGTGACAGCATATTTTCAAGTAAATTTTGGACTGAACTCTGTAAGGTAGCTAGAATTCAATTGAACTTATCAACAACTTGCCATCCTCAGTCTGATGGTCAAACGAAGCGCGTTAATCAATGTCTAGAGACATATCTGCGCGGCGTCTGTCACTCTCACCCCACTCAATGGATTAAGTGGTTACCTTTAGCCGAATTCATGTATAATACATCGTACCATAGCAGTTTAAAAGTCACTCCCTATGAAGCTCTTTACGGATACAAGCCTTCCTTTCCGGGAGACTCTTCAATTAGTACGGATAATATCGATGCTACCACATTTTGGAAGGATAGACAATCCTTACTTTAGGATTTACATGAGAATCTCTCAACCGCTCAACTTCGAATGAAATCATATGCAGATAAAAAGAGCAGCGAACGCACATTTCAAATAGGAGATTTGGTCTATCTCCGTCTTCAACCTTATACACAATCATCTCTTTATCTCCGCCGCAATCTCAAACTTGCCACTCGTTATTATGTTCCCTACATCATTATTTCCAAGATTGGGATTGTTGCATATAAATTGGTTCTCCCTCGAGAATGCAAATTATATCCAGTTTTCCATATGTCAATGTTAAAAAGACATTTGGGAAAGAAGCATGAGCCATTACCACATTCCCCGAGTATCACAGATTCCGGAGACATTCCAGCACAACTCCTTCGAGTCCTAGATAGGTGTTTAATCCAACGCAACAAGATGCAGCGACTCAGATAATCATACATTGGAACGGTTCTTTTCCTTGACAGGCCACATGGGAAGACCTCGAGTGGATCCGTCATCACTTCCCTACCTATGATCCTTGGGGACAAGGATCCTCTTCAACAGGAGGTAATGTCACGTCCTCACATAATAACCTTCTAACTATACCTTATTTGCAGGATCATACAGAGCAAGAGCATCAAGGAACCGAAGGCTGACCCAGATGTTGGACCGAAATGGGCTATCTTTTGATTAGTAACTAGATTTGAATTGGGCCGTTTAATCTCTTTTGAAGCCCAATTTACGCAACGATCATATGGCCGTTGTAACGGCAGTATTTAAGAATTGTATGTACGAACTATTAGGCATGATGTATTTGATTATGATTGTTCCCTCTCCAATTATCCTCTTTCAAACCCTCTAATTCCTTCCCATTAAAATTCCCTACTTGTAAGATCTTAACACTCTACAAACTGCTATGAAGACAGAGTACTGATAAGTGATGACTTGTTGAACTCTCCTTTGGCGAGATCAACAATGGAGACACCAATACAGCAGCAGTGAAATGAAAGAGCAGGAAAAGAGTGTCGTTGCCCGTAAACTTAAAACGCTGAGAGCTAGGGTGTTGGATATGTGACACTTAAATACAGCAAAAACGGAACAGAGATATGATCATACTAAAGTGTCCATTAGACCTTATAGAAATACGGTGTCAGGCACCGCAAGGCCGGTTTGGGCACCACGCTGGCAAGGCCACGGCCGTATGCCTAGCCATATGGCTTTGACTAATGCATGGGAGAGAGAAATTCTCTATTCTAGGATTTCTCTTTACCAAGTTATTTTTTATTAATTTTAATTTATTTAAATTAAATATAATTTATTAATATTAATAAATATACAATTAAAAATAATATAATTAAAAAGTAAAAATAATATTATTCAAATTAAAAAAAAAGTAAAAAATATTATTATAAAAATCAATATTAAATATTATTAAATTAGTAAGTTTAATTAAATAAAAATAATAAATGTAATATTTGATTAAATATGTAATTATTGTATTTTATTAAAAGAAATACGATTGAAATATATATAATTAATTGTATTTTAAATGATATGGATAAAAGAGAATGAAAAAATGATGTGCATGAGAGATAAAATGATATATATGCGTGAGAATGATCATGTGTTTGGAGAAATGTTTGATGTTGATGAATATGACCACGGTCACGGATGAAGATGATATTAGGACACGTCAATGTCATATATTATTAAAAAAAAATTAATAAAAGATAAACGAATACATCAATATGTATGACTGGAAGAAAAATAACATGTCATATATACTATAAATATATGAAATAATTATATGCTAATTAATTAAATTAAATATGTAACAAAAAAACAATTAAGAGTAAAATTATAAAATAAAAATAATTTAAAAATATAATATATATTATAATAATTTATACATATATTATAGTTGGAACACGGGAACACATATCCAATATATGTAAAAAGGAGAAGTTTTAAAAATATGAAATATCAATGCAGCCTAAGTGAGAGATTTTGTCGGATTGACCCAATTGGACTGGACCTGTGGCTGTTTTGTGGATTGTGATTACCACTAGATTGCACGATTCGTTCGGATTCGTACAACCTAGTGCACCCGCTGCGCACTAGGTGCGGGATGCGTAAAAATTTAAAAAAAAATTAAAAAAAATCGAAAAATATATATTTTAATTAATTTGTATGAAATTTTATACAATCCATCATATTAGTAATCGATATGATTTGGAATATTATTGGATTATTGAGTAAATTGTAATAAAATAATATATTTATATTGTTTTAATCAACAAATTCTTAATGCACCCTAATCGGATTCGTAAAAATTTAACGAATCTCGCACCCCACACCCCGAATCTCCACTTGGCACCATGTTGGTGCAACATAGGATTACCAGTTACTACTAAAGAGGGTTCGTGTAATGAAACTCATATGATAAAAATTTGTCCTCCTTTTTTCATATAAAGCTCGAATTTTTCCTTAGTGAAACAGAGATGGCGGACTGCAAGGTTGAAACAATAGCAAGGCTGGCGCAATGGAAAATCGACAACTTCTCCCTGACTGCTTCATACAAAAGATCCGATCCGTTCAAGATGGGCATTTGGAACTGGTACCTTTCGATTTTCGCATCTACTTATGGTTTCAATCCTTCATAAGGGTTTTCTTCCTCCCGCAGGCATTTAACTTTGGAAAGGAACCGGTCCATGTACATCAGACTTTTCCCGGAGCAATCGCGAACCTCGAAAGAGCAGCCGCCAATTGCGCGTTTCTTTTTTCGGGTCTCATCCTCCGTCTCCAATCGCAGACCCTACGTTTCTCCCGGTATTTACGAATCCCCTTAATTTTCATGCTTGTAATTGTGCTAGAATTCGGAGGTTCCATAATTCACATTTTCTGGTGTTCCAGTTCATGAAAGAGTGATCAGAACAAGTGATGACTTTGCCTGCTCGGTCGATGTCACTGCTGCCGGCCGATTAGTCATCGATGTTGAGTTCCTGGATCTTAAAATTTACCCTCTAACTGTAAGATTGAATCCTCTTTCACCTTTTACTCTGTATCAATCAAGAAGAAGATGAATCTTTAACTCTCGATCTGTTCTAACACAGGGCGGAGAACCAACTTCAATATGGCCCTTAGACGGTGCAATGCAGAATCTAGCAACTCAAAGCGCGCTAAAATGCCTCTCCCACATGCTTGACGAATTGATTCTTGCAGATGTAGAGATCAATACTTCAGATGGAACATTAAAGGCACATAAGGCTGTTCTCTCTGCAGGTTCCCCTGTTTTTCATTGCATGTTTCGACATGATCTCAAGGAAAAAGAATCATCCACAATAGATATCGAAGACATGACAACTGAATCATGTACGGCCTTTCTAAGATACTTGTACGGTTCCATGAACCCTGGTGATTTTTGGAAGCATCGATTAGCGTTACTCAGTGCAGCTAACAAGTATGATGTTGTGGATTTAAAGGATGCATGTGAAGAAAGTCTTTTAGAGGATATAAACTCAGGGAATGTGCTTGAACGGCTGCAAGAAGCATGGCTTTACCAGCTTCATAAACTGAAAAAAGGATGCTTAGCATATTTGCTTGATTTTGGTAAAATTCATGATGTTAGAGAAGAACTTAATAATTTCTTCAGACAAGCTGATCGTGAGCTTGTTGTAGAGATGTTCGAAGAGCTTCTTGGTGCTTGGAAACCAGCGTAACTGGTACTCATTTTATGTTTCGATGTTGTGTAATATTGGTGTACTTGTATTTTGGAGAACCCTACTGAATCTTTAGAGATTTAAGCTGTTACAATTGATGATGTTGAGTTTGATAAAGATGAAGATGGTGATGAATTGGAATTTGATCAAGAGAGTGCAAAAGAAGAATAGTTTGAAGAGAAATTGTAATCTTATTTCATTGAGTAATGCTTTAAAAAGTGGCCCTATTTATAAGAGGCTTTACATGCGTGCAAAGTATGGTAAAATTATTAGTAAATATAAATGTTTCTATTTGTTATCTTTCTTCCTCACTTCATTTGCAGTAGAATCATCAGTTAGCACTTCCAATAGAACAACCCTTTGTGTATAGCGAATAGTTTAATAGAGATCCAAGAAAAACAAAGGAAAACAAATTATCAGTTTTTTTATGTTCCATTGATGGGAAACTTGTTTCAAACCATATAAAGTTTTCTTCAAATGACACACAAGCTTGTGAATGGAGGAAGGTCAATTTCCTTCTCAAGCGAAAAGACCAATGGTATATGAATATAGACCTCTTTAGTCAAATCTCTATTCAAAAAGACATTTTTGATGTATAGTAACCAAGGTGAAAAATAAGCGGATAGTGGATTGTTTCAAAAACGAATTGAAAGTTTCAATCAATGTTTTCATACCATATGGTACATCGGTAGTATACCGTCCAGTACGTCAAATTTCACTTGAGAATTGAATGAAAAAATGGGCTAGAGGAGGCTTCAAGAATTTCTTGTATTAGACAATCTCCTATGGTGTCCATGACAATTTAGAAATATAATTTCAGGTTCCATTTTACCGCCAACATGGCGGCCGAACCATTGTTTGACCATCATATTGGCATGATCAATAACATAGATTTTGGTAATATGACATTGGCTATAATCTAAGGAAAGATAATTTTTTTCCCTCGGGTTTATATTTTTAAAGTTATATTATATATTAAATTAAAAATATGGTATATAATGATAATTAGATTTTGCATCTTTATTTGTTATATAGTATAATGTAATATGATTAAAGTATCAATGGATTAAATATTATCTGTAACAATGCATATAGCAATCAAAAAAGTTAGAAACTTTGATTTTAAGTAGATGATACACAAATTTTGAGATATAAAATATATTTATTAGGAGATTGAATGTAACATAATAACTAACAATTAAAATACATGTACATTGAAACAAAATAAATAATCAATCACATATATCTCGAAAAATGGATTGAAAAAAATATAGTATACACATCGAGTTGATAGAAAACAAATAAATATGGAATGAACACATAAAGACAAAAAGAATAATAGGAGATAAAAATATAATAATTAAAAATAAAACAAAAATATTGAATATTAAATTAGCAATGATAATATAATAAATTCAATCTCTTATATAGATTATATATAATATTCAGATTATTTGTTCAACCCAAAACCAAAATCATTAAAACCAAACTCAACCAAAAAAATTAGGTTTCAATTTATCTAATTCAGAATCATTTATAACCCAAAATCAATGTTTCAACATTGGGCTTGTTTGGTACAGCGTTAAGAAAGTACGGTGAGGTGAGATAAATTGTGGTGAGTTAAACGTATTTATAATAATATGATTTTAAAATTTATTTTGTATAAAAACGGTATGATGAACGTGATTTTAGTAAAAATACATATTTACCCTCAAGATAAGATAGTGTAATCCAATGTTTTCATACCGGTCCAACTTACCGTTTCGGTTCGGATCGGTATGGCATGTACGACTTTTTAATTTTTTATTAAAAAAAATTATTTTATTTTTTTCATGGTCGACCCGTAATCCCGATACATGTCGAAATATCGGTACCACCCGTTATTCGTCATACCCACCGGTATATCGGCGGTATACCGTTCGGTATGAAAACATTGGTCAAACCCACAAAACATATTATGGATTTGCTTGGGTTGGAGTACCACCAAAGTGAGTTGAACGCAATTTCCTAAAACGTGATTTTTCAAAACATAAGACAAATTGCGGTATGTTCACCCTTATTTTTCGGCGTTTTCGCCACCGCTCCTAATAGCAGCTATCATCCCAATACGATTTTGTAAAAAACTAAAATAACTTTGTTAATCATTGTCACGAACTTAGATAGTGACGGGGAAGAACAAGAGAGGTAGAAATGGGGGACGAAATAGACGGACGAAGGCTGTGGGGAAGAAGACCGCATGCAGCAAAAGAGAGGAATGAGAACGAGAATGTCAGAGAGAAGGGAGAGAATCCCGTAGAGAGAGAAAACTAGAAATTAGATATATTGATTTGATAATGGTAACGTAATACAATCCAGGATTTATACATGTATTCATTGGGTTAGACCCATACAATAATACAACTTAATTAAAATTCAATAACTTTACGTAGACGATACCGGATCGTGATATTACCCGCTCTTAAAAAAGATCGTTAATCTCAACTATCATAATACATCATAGATATCCCGACTAAACAAAAATGACAAACAACAAAAGTATGGCAGCCCTATCTTTTCTTTTCTCCGAGGCTGCAGGAGCAAAATCTAGGGCACATTTCTTCTTTTCTTCGTTACATTACTCCTCTCCATACAGCAGCAGCCACATTTTTTTCATCAATTCCCACCAATAATTCTTATCTCATCTAAAAAAAACAGGGGCTCCCAGTTCGGCTATTCCAAAGTTTGAAGAACTGCTTCAAAAAACAAAAAGATGCCGAGAACTAAACTGAAAAAAAGCAAGAATATAGATTAAAACCCTAGAAATGTGGGTCAAAAAACAGGAACAAAAATCATCAAATCTGGGATTTTTGGACTATGAAAACGAAAATGAAGTTTTTTCACTCATAGTAGAATGTCAAACTTAAACGAGTATGTCACGATCTGGTATCGCCTACGTAAAGTTATTGGGCTTTAATTAAGTTGTATTATTGTATAGATCTAGCCCAATGAATACATGTATAAATTCCGGGTTGTATTACGTTACCATTATCGAATCAATATATCCAATTTCTTTACGTGGGCGATACCAAATCGTGACAGAGTAGTAGATTTTGGTTTGGATCCGGGAGCTTCGCAGCAGAAAGAAGCATCGAATCTTCGGTTGAGAAAAACTCGATTTCGGTTTTCTAGTCATAGTGTTGTGGTCTGAAAACCGGGGGTATCAACAGTCGTCTGGTTCGTTGCAAGACGAATTCGGTTTTAATTTGGGGGGAAACCATTATGAATAAAAAGTAAAAGAACACGTCAAATTTAGAGTGGAAAACCCCATGAAAATGGGGAAAAAATCATTTAACTAAGAACTAGAAATGCCCTTAGTCA
>RWGZ01000654.1:187373-199324 GCA_009725065.1 Utricularia reniformis
GGTTTCTACGATACCTCAAAGGGACATCAAGGCGGGAGCTGTGTTTTAGAAGATGATCGATCGAATTAACCTGGTACGTGGATGCGGACCTTGAAGGAGATCTGGATGATCGGAAAAGTAAATTAAGGTATGTATTTAATGTCCGTGGTATAGCTGTTAGTTGGAAGTCGAAGTTGCAAAAGTGTGTCTCACTTTCCTCAACTGAGGCCGAGTATGTTGCAATTTCCGAAGCAGAAAAGGAGATGGTGTGGCTCTAGAATTTCCTGATGGAGATCGGTAAAGGAACCGATCAGCGAACTTTGTCTAGTGAAAGTTAGAGTGTCATATGTTTGGCGAAGAACCCGGTATTTTATTGAGTTGAAGTATCACTATATTTGGGATCTGTTCAAGAGAAAGACGCTTCAATTGATGAAGATCAAATGCATTGAAAATCAGGTAGATATGCTGACGAATGGAATCACTATGGCAAAATTAGAGCTATGCATAACTCTAGTAAGTTTCACCAAGTGAGTTGGTGGGCGAACACTATCAAGAGGAGATGGATTATCTATCTCCAAGTGGGAGATTTTTAAGTGTGGAGATCGGTATTGTTATCGATCGGTCAAACTTGGATATTGAAGGAAACAAGATTATATCAAATCAATATATATGAACGTATATGATTTGATCATGTATAATCATATATGCGGATATGATCAAATATTAGGAATATTTGTTAGTTAACTTAATTATCTCAACCACCTCATCTATATAAGGGGGTCTTAGGGTTCATTGTTGCACACTTCAATACTTTTGTATTCTGAATTTTCTCTTCGTGTGTATGTTGTATTCTTCTCAAGTGATAGTGAATTTGATCGTTTCCACCGGTCACATGGTTTTCCCATCACGAGTTTCCACGTTATATTTCTTGTGTCGTTGTTTTCTCTTTTGCTTTAATTCAAATTTTCTACTTTATCTATCGAGGTTGTTCGCACACGTGTTTAATCTCCAACATCAAATTCCTCGCTAATATTTTATGCCCCTTTGATAATTCCTCTCAAATTAAATGTGGAGATCAAATTTATCACTACTATAAATATTGGGTCAAAGTCCTTACAATCTAACAATTCATCGAGAAAATTCTCCAGCATCAAATTCTGCCAGAAAATTTAGTAACCCTTCACGGCCCTTAAGCAATTCATCGCAAAAATCTTGTCTAGTGCAAATTTGTAGCGATTTTGAACTTCCTTCACGAATTATTCACGAAAATTTTAAGACAGATAAAATTAGACAAAACTTAGAATTTTTCTCACATTCCATTCCACATTGTAGAATCGAATTTAAATCCACTCTGGATTTCTCAAGCTTGCAAATGCCTCGCTAATATTTTATGTCCCTTTGATAATTCCTCGCGAATTAAATGTGGATATCAAATTTGTCGCGACTATAAATATTGGGTCAATGTCCTCACAATCTAACAATTCGTCAAGAAAATTCTCCAACATCAAATTCTTCGAGAATATTTAGTGACTCTTCACGATCCTTAAGCAATTCATCGCAAAAGTCTTGTGTAGTGCAAGATTTAAACTTCCTTCACGAATTATTCACAAAAATTTTAACACATAATAAAAATTGGACAGAAACTTCAAATTCTTAAAGNGACAAATTTTGGGAAACCAGAGATTAATCTGTACTTTTGGCGACCGGGTTCGGGCAGCAAAGGCCAATTTCTTCTAGCTCGGAAACCCTAAACGGAAGAAGGTATTAACCAGGTCCGACACGGCTATCAACTACTTTTCTTTTCTGTTTTGTTATCGTTGTTTTTGTATTCATTTTTTTCTCACATTTCAAAGAGATTTGAGACACATTTACTGATATTTTGGAAATTCTGATTCTTATTTGTGAAGGTAAACGTAGACAGTTTTTGAAAAAGAGAAAAAATTGGGAAGAGATTGAGAATGTTGATGATTTTAGCATAGTATTTGTTGGGAAAAGATGAATAGCAGCAGGGTGTTCTAAGAATTATAAGAAGATATGCCCAATTTTTGCGAGATTGAATTGGTTAAGACTGTACATATGGAAACTTCCGTGAAAGATTTGGAAAAAGAAAATATTGAGGAAGAGACTAACGAGGATCTGGCACGATGGCTCGAAAAAGATGAAGAACGTGCTAAGAGATACAAGATGATGTATGCTTGTTTGGGTAAGAGATGTGCAAAAAATCTTTTTCCAACATCAAATTAGAGATCCATGAAAGTAATGAGATTGAAACAATACATTTGGAAAAAGAAAACATTAAGGAAGAGACTGATGAGGATCTGGTACGGTGGCTTGAAAAAGATGAAGAAGAATGTGCTAAGAGATACAAGATGATGTACGCTTGTTTGGGTAAAAGATGTGAAAAAAAATCGTTTTCCAACATCAAGAAAGAAAGTGAAGGAGATATCTTTTTCCAAGGTATATCTCTTTGATCATAGGTTGAATCGATCATGGGAAGAAGAATTAGACCAAAAATTAGGATACATTCTGGGAAAATCAAACTTCCATCGAAGAGAAGCAAATAAAAGGCTTTCATAAAAATTCTCGTAGAATCAAGAATGAAGTTTTCATTCTGTACATGTCAGATCAAGAATTAGTAACTGCATCCAATTTCTCAAAAAAATCCCAATTGTGTCGAATTTTCCATTTTTGGAATGGAATAGGATCAAGATCAAACCTTATTCCATTGTATTTACACGAGGTTCCTCTTTCTTTACTTTAAGAAAGTCCCCGAGAGGGCTTAGGCTTAGTTGATCCATGATTTATGTTTCATTTTTGGTTTCCTTTTCGTTTGTTTCGAGAAATCTATCGATCAATTCCGATTCTTTCTTTTTCTCTTGATTCTTTTCCGATCGAGATGTCTAGATCCTGTTCATGGATTAACGAAAATGTGCAAAAGCTCTACAAGAATGTGCAAAATGTTAGTAATTGTTTAATTGTCCCTACAATAACTTTGTCTCATATTTTAGTTGTATTACAATTTCAGGCAGCATGAAATTTATGGCAGAAGATGTATATGTCTACGTCATCTCATGTCAAAGAGGGAGTAAATGGTTTCTTTGTAAGAAAGATAAGTGTGATTGAATAATTGACTATGTTAAATGGACTATTCTCTTGAGATACTGAATCTGATTCGTACTCTTCTCCGACACCGACTCTCCTCAAACGTTTATTGGACATGAGTTCGTTTTTTATTTTTAAATTTATTATTATTTATTTTGAAATAATCACGATTTAAATATATTATTATTTGTTTATATTAATATAATTTCGTTAATGTTTAAAATATTAACCGTATATCGGTATTATTGTAATATAATATGGTTCATAACAACTATTTCGGTATTTTACAAGTTTTAAAAATTAATTATCATCTATATTTGTGGTGTTAAGTTATTATTTTGTATAATATAATTAGATATATTATAACTTTATTTATTGTTAATTATAAATTATGCTAAAAAATATGTTTTTAAAATTTTATATTTTAATTAAAAAATAATTAATAATATTAGCGAGTCGGACTCTTTAACAAATTCAAGTCCTCGAATCCGAGTCCATGTGGTACGTTGGTGGTGTCCGTTTAACATACATAATTGGTATGTCGCTGTTAGGTTTTATGAGTTCTTTTATAATTGTTTAAAAATTATTAAAAAGACTCATAACTTTATACTTATTATAAAAATATACTATTTATAATTTAAATAATTAAGAAAAATGAAAAATGCAATTAGGAAAATATTTTAAAAATAAAGATAGTTTTGAAAATTGAATTTGAAAATGAATGCATTTTGGCAAAATCTCCATCTTTGCGTTAGTCGAATTTTTTTAAAAAATAAAATATATTATCCATTTTTGAATTATTAAAATCATAAAACATACTAGAAAAGGTGTATATGTTAGTATATAAATTAAAGTAAAAATGATATAATTAACGAATAAATAAATATACAAAAGTAAATTCATGGTTTTTTATGATGTAAGAGTATATTTTACCTGATTAAATTATAATGTAATATATAATTTTAATATTAAATATCAAATTTATATAAAAAAATGGGTGATGTTTGCCCACGGCCTCCTAACTTATTGGTTGTGTAAATGACATGTCATTCAAGTTACAAAATTATAAATATGATACATTTTTTGATAAATAATATGCATTTATAGCCCACCAACTTAATTAAATGCAAATAAGACACTTTAAGTTTCCAATACCGTTTATAATTGTCACTTTAATGAACTCGTAAATTTTTAATATTTTATGCATAATTGTCGAACATCAGGGTAATTTTTGTATAATTTTTCAAACGTGTCCTATTTGTATACTTTGTAATGAGTTTTCAAATGATTTCCAATACCGTTTATGATTTAGCAAAATTAGTCATCATGCTTCGAAATTTATGACAAATCTAATCCTCAAAGTTCAAATATTGTCCCCAAAGAATGCTTTATGCAATATCGGTCCTTACATTTTATACACAGTTAGAATTTAGGTCCTCCAATTTACGTATTTTGCGCACAATTAGTCCTAAGAATGTTTAACAGCGTTAAAACACTAGGTATTTATGTCCAATTACCGAATGCTTATGACTATTTCATTTAGTTGGAGGTTTTTTGGTCGTATCTTTATTTATACACTACAAATTTGCATCATTACGTTATAAATAGACAACAAATACAAAATGACAGGTCCAATGATATGCATCATGAGCCATCTAATGGGTGTTGCTAAAAAAGTACCTATGTTGCACATATTCGTGGGGTACGTGCGTTTTAAAGCACCCACAACAAATGTAGGGTGCGCAAATCCTTATTGGATGCGTCATTATGAAACTTCATTTTCTAAACTTTAAACTTGAATATTATCCGCATTCGTTTACTTGTAGACGTAAAGGTATCATAGAGATATATATAATTATAAACCTCTAATCATACACCGCCAATTGTTCATTGCACTTCAAGCTATTGATTATCCATATCAAGTATCTTTGTCCAAACTTTCAAATAAATGGGTCATTGCTTTAGAGGTGAATGCGAAATACGGCTACACAGATTTTGAACGAAAATCAGGAGAAGAATGATGCTATAGCGTATGGGTTTACAAACCAAAACCAAAACCCTCGTCGTCCAGTGTTTCCAACTTGTGCTTGTGCTCCAATAAATGATTCAAATAAACGAGTCCCAATCTTTTTTATGTTTAGATGAGTAAAAGAAAAAGTTTACAAAGTCATACAAATTGAATGAGTTTAATTTTACTTTGTTTTTCAACAACATAAAAAGTTATGGCTTCTGGATCTCTATGAAGTCTCGGTGCAGAGAAATTTTAGCCTCATCACAAAAAAACACAAATATATTTAGCATGATAAAATAAGAAAGACAAAAAATAAAAATAATATTAACATTTCCAATGAAGTAGTTAAGAACAAGAGTGGATGTGATGGTACGCCATCATTATTTCTTTTATCAATATTTAGTATTTATCGATAATCTAATCCATGGTACGAGTAATTTGATTTATATCATTTGGTCTTTCGAAAAATATATCAAACTTTAGTAAGATTAGATTCCAGAATCATAAATGCAAATAATAATATGTAATCATCTTCTAACTTATGTTTCAAATATTTCTTATAAAAACTCTAAACATGACTACCAAAACTTCCAACCAAACTAGGAAGTACAACTAATTCACTTAAAATCAATTCCTATCCAATCTCATTGATAACACTATTCATAATATAAAATATGATTCTAATAAATAGGAAAACAACAATAATATTAGCTTGATGTTAATCAATTCATTTATATCATTTGAGATTTCAAAAATTATTTAGACCCCATATAATAATAAATCTTAACTCACATAGTGTTGTGTATATCAAATGAGAAATTTAATTTGTTTCATTTGACATATTTGGATACGAAATCACAATTATATATCAAGTTTCTACCCATAAAAATAGTAAAAAATCCAAACACAATTACAAAAATATCCAACTAAATTTTGAAGTACAATGAATTCATTTAACGTCAACTATCATTCAACCTCATTGATATCTACAAGAATGATCAATGTTACCTTGTAAACCACTTTCATTATCCTTAAAAATCTAATTATTGTGGTCATTCAACACCATCAAATATCAAGTTAAAAGTAGTAGGCAAAAAAAAAGTTTACAAAGTCATATAAAATGAATTAGTTTAATTTGATTTTGTTTTTCAACAACATAAAAAGTAATGGCGTCTGGATCTCTATGAAGTCTCGGGGTGGAGAAATTTTAGTCTCATAAAAAAAAAACACAAATATTTTTAGCATGATAAAATAAGAAAAATAAGAAAAACAAAAATAAACAAAAATAATATTAACATTTCCAATGAAGTAGTTAAGAAAAAGAGTATATGCGATGGTATGCCATCATTATTTCTTTGATCAATATTCAGTATTTTTTCAATATTGATCATTAATTTATCGATAATCCAATCCATGATACGAGTCATTTGATCATTCGNTGACCTTAATATTTTATCAAGCATCACGCGATAAATACCGAATTTATATGATCCCTCGGCTACGCGGGTTTGAGGGGATTTGTTATTCAATAACAAATAAAATTAAATATTGAAATATAGAATATCAAATTATTAACAATTTTATCAAAAAAAAAAGTTATCAATAAAATTGAAGATTACAATCTAATGTCTAAATCCAAAATGACAAAGTTAAATCATCTAAAAAAATAATCAAATATATAGAAAAATATTTTATAAAACAATGATTAAATATTACTCGTATCCATATAATAAAACAATTTAGACTACAATCTTTGGCTCATCTTATACGTCGTATCCACGCACACTCCCATCATTATTTCAACCAGATTATAGAAATTTAACATGGTATCAGAGCTGGTTCGACCAAAATCTTGATCATCAATACCAGGAAAGTCTAGTTCATTTCAATTCGCAAGTCCAAATTTATCATGTATTTGGACTAGGGGATGTGTTGGAATGTTAAATATCTTGAATTTGTGAAATAATTTGGATTGGTTTATAAGTAAAATGTCATACCATAGTAATCGACTTCTGCAAGTCTTTTACATTGTGGTCTACTCCTCTTATACGTCGTATCCACGCACACTCCCGTCGTCATTTCGGTCAGACTCTATAATTTCGATAGAATGAATCATGACTCAATTAAAAATTTAAAAATATATAAATATTATATAAATTAATTTGTTAATTCAGTATATACCGAATTTTTATTATTTTTACCGAATACCAAACCAAATTTCATAAATTCATAAAAATAAATACCGAATATCAAATATTCAATATCAAATACCAAATATCAAATATCGAAATAACAAAATTTTGGTAAGATATTCGGTATTCCAAAATTTTTGCTCCCCCTACTCGGTTATGGCTAGCACTATTGTTGAACGTATTGTTGTTTATGGTTAGGGGTGGGACACCCAACCACGGAACCGAACAAAATCGATGTTAATCGGTTAAACGATTTCAGTTATATGGTTAATCAGTTTTTACGGTGGGTTTATTATCGGTTAAAACTATTAAACGGTCGGTAATCGGTTTTATTTATAAATATCGGTTTTGATGTTGGTTAACCGATTAAATTATTAAATTAATATACACAATAATTTCCACCCCTATCTCACATGACTCATATTTACATTTTCTAAATAAAAGAAATTATACTTACTTGTCATTAGAGTTTGTGGAATTCTTTCTATGTCATTTAGTTGTTCTCGTTTAAATATATTATAGTAATATTTTCGTTTTTAATCGAAAATAGGTACAATATTAATTTTAATGTTTATTTGAAAAATGTGTTGAGTAATGTTATTGTTAGTTATATATTTACTTTGAATAATAAGTAATGTTTTCTTATTATGTCTAAATTATATATTATTGATAGTATATATTATTTGACACTAACATTTTTATCTAAATATAACTTTTTTGTAGATTAAGTTGGGTGGAATGATTAGTGATTCTTATGATTTGTTTTTGTTTTAATTGTTACTTTCCTTATTTGGTAGAACAACAAAGTAAATTTCTTGAATTGTATTAGTGTTTATTTGTGATTTTTTTTATTGTTCATTTCATTATCAAATTACATATGATTCAATTCGTCATTATTGTTAAATCGTTCTCGAAAGTTTAGTTCGAATTTCATGCTTGATCTAGATTAACATAATCCATTTCAAATTACTTTCATTTGAACTCAATAGAAGCATATTCATTTCGAAAATTATCGATTATTCTAAATTTCCATACTTTTGAGTCAAAATGAAAAATGGAATAACTCAAAATATACATATTCGAAATGTATGAAAATCAAACTCTCAAATAAATATATTTACTATAAAACAAAGTTTGTATAATTTTTTAAAAAAATTTGTCGGTTAAACGGTAATCGATTAACCGTAGGTTTCGATTTTCAAATATTGAACTATAAAATCGATTAACCGAAAATATTTTGACCACTTCACCGATCGAATCTCACCTCTAGTTATGGTTTCAAAGAGGAGCTAAAGATGCATCTGCCACCCCTCACCCAATTGGGTCAAAGGAGTATCGAGGCATTGTCTGATAACAATAATAATACAACTTATAGGCCAGACTCGCAGCCCAATAGTAGTAGGAACAACGTAGGCCCATGATCGTGGCCTATAGTAATAAGTCTTACTAAATCAATACACCACTTTCAATCAATGAAGTCATAGCGATTAGTATTGTTTGTACCAGTCACTATGGATACAAATTTTTTTTCGATATATCATTGATGTATTGATGATATATCAAAGTATTGGTATAGCTTCACGACAATATTTATCGATATGATTGGTATAGCAAACAATATATCACCGGTATGACTTCCTTACAATACAACATTTTGATGATATATCAAAATATTGGTATAGCTTCACGACAATATTTAGCGATCGTGATGTCATAAACTGACTTTTTTGTTCTTAAATTTTAATAATTGTTTATAACTTAAAATTATATTTCATATTATTTTATGATAAATTTGTTAGATCAAAAACTAAATTTTTAAATTAATATATATTTTTTATTGTTTGGACATTAATTGATAAAATATAAGAAGTTAACGATTAAAATTATTTTTTTTTTAAAAATAAACTATAATTTATAAATTGTAAAATTGACATTTGGCAGATCGTTTGGGTGTCCATTGGTTTAAACCAACTGTGAGTTCATCGCTGTTTTCTACGGTCGCACGAACGCAATTATTAATGATGTTTGGTTAAAATATAATACAGCTACGGTATGTTCACCATATTGACTGATGGATTGAGTTTCCAATCAACATCAATGTGTATGTTTGGAAGTGTATTTCATCGCCCGGTGCGGTGAACGTGCTGTAGGTTTTTCAATATTGACTAAACATGCTTAATAAGTACGTTTGTTTCACCGCTAAAAACTACCGTGAAACGATAGTACGTTTGAAACATTGTTAGATAGAACGTATTGTTTAATTACTTTTATGCCATTCGGTTTACAATTAATTGATTGATAGCAGTGGCATCTTCTTTTTTTTCATAGTCGCTTCATGCTTGTAAAGAATTGTTTGAATTACAGAGGTGCTTTGCACTGTGCTTTCAGTATATCGAAGAAGGATGTAATCGGCCTACGGTCGAGTTCTTCTTTAATCGTCGGAATCAGTTTTATGTCACCGGCTAGAGTTCCAGAACTGCTAGAAAATCCCCAAAATTAATACTATTACTCAATTACCTTCTACAGAATACATAAAACTAATAATCAAATACCTTGTTAGGAATTCAGAAATCGGATGAGAAGTCAGAATCGGAGATCGATCTCCATTGGGCCATTGGCAATTCTCTGAATCAAAGGCTGGAGATCTTCGTGAGTAGCCAACGGAATTTTCGATTTGAACGTCTCACAATCAACAGCGCCGTTCAGGTTAAATCTCCCTAGATAGTCTCCATATTTTTATAAATTCCGTAGATTCCATTTAGGAATGAAAAAGTGATCGTCCTGCACTAGCTAGCTATGATGTGAGAATGTTGTGATTAATTTTTGTTTTTTTTATACTTTTACCAATAATTTATTATATTGTACCAATATATTAAATAACAAGTTTATCATAATTAAATTAAAATATAATTGATAAGTGATACATAATTAATTAAAAGTAGGGGTGTGCGTGGATCGGATAACCGATCCGTTTATTATTTTTTTGATCCGATCCGATAGATACGGATAAGAAAAATGGTGATCCGTATCCAATCCGCAATAGTGGATCAGTTTACGGATCGATTTGCGGATATCCAAATATTTATTTTTAAATTATAAATGATTATAAGAAATTACAATTAATCACAAAAAAGTACTTATTTGATAAATATAAAAATTATAAAACAACTAAAAAACGTATGTTCAGAATTTTTAAACATCTATAAAGTAAAACTTGAATTCAATACAAGAATTTAATTAAAACAAATGTATGTAAATAATGAATTATTTTTTTCTTCTAAGTGCACGAATCTACAAAAAATAAACATAATTTATTTAGATATTCGTAATCACATCATATAAAAATAAAATCAATTGTAAAATTAATTTCATTTTAAATGATAATATAAAATATTCTAAAAATTATCTAGCTTATTAGAAATATATGAATTTCAAAAATCAATCTCCGATGTTGATTACTTGGTGTTATTCCATATCGATTATTTATGCAAAATAAGAATAAAATATAAAAATATTAATATTAACGAAAAAAACAAATATGATAACAATTTATAATAAGGAAAAATATATTACCATGTATAAGTTTAAACTTTACAAAATTACAAAAATATAATATAATATATATAATACAAAAATCGGATCGGATCGGATATTAATTTTGAAAAACCGTATCCGATCTGATTAAGTATTTGCAGTTCGCATAACCGAAATATCGGTTCGGTTACCTCGGTTTTTCGAATCACCGGATTTTCATGCACACCCCTAATTAAAAGTAAAAGCAAATATTTATTTTATGAAATCACGATCACTGCACCGATGTTTCAAAAACAGTTTTTTAAAATCACGATCAATTCACCGCACATCACAGTTAACTCACAATATCTTAAAATTTCTGATTATAAAATGAGATGATATTCTTAAACAAATAACTCATTAGATCCATAAAAGAAATAAATGATCACATAACTCATTAGTTAGGTTTGTTTGGTTTAGCTTTTTAAAATTGTTGTGTGGTGAGTTGTTGTGAGATGTGGTGAGGTGTAGTGAGATATGGTGAGATGTGATAATTGTGAATTTTTAAGTATGTTTGGTAATATTGCGGTATTATGATAATGATTTATGTAAAAATACTACTATACCCTTATATATAATAATAATAATAAATATAATTATATTATAATTAATAGAACTAAGGGTAAATAAATATTTTCTAAATTAACGATGAAACTACAGCTGATTTTAACAGGTGTGATGATATCACAATTTTTTAACGATTATCACATCGCAATTAAGCTTGTGTTTGCGTGCATTAAAAAAAATCACGATTGTACCATCTCACCGCAACTCACTGTACTTTTAATCGTGGTACCAAACAAATCCTATGATTATCTTCAATATCTTCATATAATTAAGCTTAGAGTTCATTGTTTATGTTATTTTGATTTATCGATATCTTATCGTCTTCGAATATGAGAGAATTCGTATGTAAGTGTTATACTTTTATTCCGATAGTGACCTTGATCGTTCCGCAAATGACATGGTTTACACTCATATTATGTTTTCTTTCTTATGCTGTTTTTTTCTTTATGTTCTTCAACGTTTGTCTTTGTGTTCTCAAGCAACTGCTTTAGTTTCTAGGGCCATGTAATATATTCTACATTATAGAT